>CAAKHB010001160.1:4769-15137 GCA_901007665.1 Aeoliscus strigatus
GAAAAGGGGCACCCCCCCCCCCCCCCCCAGACACACACACTACTACTTCCTGTCTTCCTTAGCGTGAGTAGTTTGAGGTGAACATGGAGTACTAGAGGCTGACGGGACCTCGCTAAGATAATCAGTTACTGGTAGTTTCCGTCCTCACAATTTGTTTTGCAGTTTCAGTAAAAATGTCTTCCTCAAATTATTACAAACAAAGTTCCCTTACCCTGACCCTAACCCTTAACCCTGAGCCTAACTATAACCCCTAACCCATAACTCCATAACCCCAACTACTAAACCTTAGCCCAACCTGTAACAGCCTTCACTGGCACCAGTGGGATCACTGGGACCTGTCACTGACATTGTATTGTTGTTTTATCTCCCAAAACTAAACCAGACTTTTAAACTGAATACACGTATATTTACAGCATTATAGTATCGTATCATCACTTCTTACAGAACACAAATCCTTTAATGGGCGATAGTATCACTACATACAGAACAGTAAGACTTTTATAGCAACACATGCTACAGATTCTCAGCATGAAGTTGATATTCACATGCAACCATCTGCTGCTAAAACTATATTTGGAGATTAGACTTTGTGAGACGGTGAGAAACTTCTGTGTAAATAGAAATGGCTGCCATCCGGAACTTTTTTAACCACACTGTTTTTAGACGTTGGCAGCGTGTTCTGAAAGTTTAGTCCCCAGATGTTTGAATTGCATTGGAGCTTTCATAAACATTTTTCCGAGGGAACAGCGATTGGGCAGAGGTCAATTTTATTGGCATGAGGATGAATTCAAATAAAATGTGACAGTACCATGTTTGGGATTTGACAGGAGCTGTTCACATGTTATTTGTGTTCCATTGGTGCTTTAGCTTGAGATCATTGACAAATTAATCACACTGCAGTGACACAGAGCTCAGTGACAGGCTGATGGTACAAATGTCTGACAACATACGGACTGAATGGATGAACTTATGGGTCACTGACGCCGTGGACGCATGACAAGACTCTTTAGTTAGTGTGTGTAGTTACAGGAAGTGTGTGAGGGCACAGACCTCAGTGACCGTCAATCAAATGTTCCAGTGTCATTTTCATACATTGAACAAGTTAAAACATTTGGTTCTTTATTTATTTTCCTTTTTTCTTGTAATTGACATGTTTGTTTCCCAACTGGAGCTGATGGAACTGTGGTCAGCTGTGGCCACAGAGACATTCTGAGTGAAATCTCTATGTGTGTGTGTGTGTGTGTGTCCACGTTATTTGATTGTAATGAGAATTCGAAAATAAAGGTGAATCTGCATATATTTTCTTTCAAAGAACACACCGCGATGATAGTCATGAAATCACAGAGCTGTATGGACGGTTCAACCAGTCTGTGAGCACAGGTCCGTTGTATGAGGTCCGTTGTGTGAGCACAGGTCCGTTGTATGAGGTCCGTTGTGTGAGCACAGGTCCGTTGTATGAGGTCCGTTGTGTGAGCACAGGTCCGTTGTATGAGGTCCGTTGTGTGAGCAGCTCAGCAGAGATCTGGAACCCACCTGCATGCAGGTCCGACCCAATGAGCGCCGTCAACGGAAACCTGCCGTCAGAGTCAAAGTAAGTCACCTTCTCTTCCCCGTCCTCTCCCTTCCGGTCTGCATTTTCATATGTCTTTGGTATTTCCGGATGCTCCCACACTTTGGAAATAAAGGCCATCAGGGATTGTCAGCGAGTTGAACAATAAGAACTGAGTGAAACACTCCAGAGGCCTGTTGACCTTTTGCTGCTGAACTGATGCTGGTTTGTGTCTGTACACTGCAACGTCCATTGTGTTCCCAGACCTTATCATTGTGTCACAGCTTCCTCTGCCCGTGTGTGTGTGTGTGTGTGTCTGAATGTGAAACGTGCATTTAGATGAAAGCCTTTACCTGAGTTTTACATAAGAAAGCCCAATATGACCTTTAACCTTTCTCACATCATTAGATGTTTGCACTGCCCTTTTTTTTGCCGAAATGTTGATCTGCATGTACGTTGTGATGTCTCTGTGGGTTTAGAAAACAAATTGAATTTTTGTTGTGGAATGTTTCACGATCGCCGTGACTTTTCTGTTGTGTTGCAGTTTTATTTCTGTCAAACAGAAACAGGCACAATGGAATTGACATCAAACATGTCAAAGAAAATACTAGAAACCTGGCAGGTGTATGAATAGATAAGACATCATTTAAGTGACTGGTGGAGCGGACTGCGGGTTCCTTCTCCGTTGCCCATGTTCTTTCCTCTGATCACTGCAGGACACTGACGTTCTGTGATGTCACTATCAGCTCTGTTCTTCCAGACAATACACCCACACTGCCTGGGCTTCCCCTGCCCCGACAACAGGGGGAGCTCTTGTGTCCTGGTGGTATGAGTGCCATGACTCACTGCCTGTGTCCTGCGTCTCCCACGCAGGACAGACACACACGCACACACACACACACACACACACACAGGGGATGCATGTGGGATACAAGGGTGGACTGATAGAAATGTTGTAAGGGCAACTGATATTCCAACACAGCGACGACCTCTGACCTCTGATTGAATCAATGGCTGCATTGATGCACACGGAGAGAGTGAGTGTGGTGGGTTTTATGTTTTATGTACCGGACATTATTCTACGATTTATGTTCGTTTGGTAAATATTAACCAACTGTTACCTACGACCATGTCCACATGTACCAAAATCTTTTTTTTCCTTTGTCTTCCTGGGTTTCATAACAAGAATATTTGCATCCAAATGGATGTAAATATTGCCCCTGTTCCAGCAGTGTGTGCATGTCGGTCAAACATAAACAATGGCTGCGTGTGAGTTTTCCTTCGTCAGTTGAAAATTGAAGGTTTAGTCGGTGTTCCAGCCCTTTGCACGACGGCGGCTCCAACAGGTTATGGACCCAGAGAGGAGCTTGGAACCCAGTGGAACTGTTTATGTTTTGATGGAGATGAGAGAAATTACGAGTTGTGGTAAAGTGCTTCTGCTGAAGTTGAAGAGCACTGTACTTAATGGTGAAGATGCCGACGATGATGACAGTGCTGCTGCAGCAGAGGACACCAACCTAGGTGTCTATCTAGGTCATAGCTGATGTCATCCAGAGAGAGAGGAGACGTCCTCGGTATTGAAGGGACAATGAGTATGAGGTAAAATGTGATGATGACCATGTCACTGAATCCGATCCTTAAAACAGCACCACCCACTGGCCAATCAGATGTCTGGAAAAACAATGACCTGCCCATTCCTCCATGTAAAACAGGTGGTAAAGAGAGAGTTACGGTGTGAAAGAATCTTCCGGACAGATCTAACGTGTTAAATTTCACAGAATTTTACCCATTCTTCTGGACATCTGACAGATCCATCTATTGCCTGTTGGCCCAACTGGACCACAGACAGTATACATCATCCTGAGGTTCTTTGACACGGGCCGTTTCCTTTATTCAGTGGGAGATGTGGAGGGACTCATCAGAAACACCGTCTGTCGGTGGTCCACTAAGTGACCTCTGACCTCACTGATTTAAAAGACGAGTTCATCGTCTTTCACGAGACACTTTCCATACATGTGGTTCAGTAAAGGAAATGTGAACAGTGTCATCTCCACACTTCATTCATGGTGTTTGAGGGTTCCCCCTCTTTTTTGAAGAGGGGCATTATATTTTTTCACTTTGTCCCTGATCATTTTTAACACAGATCCATCAAGATGATTTTATTCAGACCATCAACTGGGTAGATTGATAGGATTGAACTGTGACGTCATCTTTCAACTTAAGTGTAGCAGAAAACGTTATGACATTAAAAAGACAACTTAGCAGATGCAATTATGTTTTTATGTCTGTTCTTTAAAAAAGAGGAAAAGATAAATGTAATACATGCAATTCATGTGATTTCGTGGGATTCACGGATGTTGTCAATTAATTGAGGCATTATTGAAGAACGTACATATTTACGCAGTCTGTGATGCGTTGTCAGCCGCTTTGTCGTCTTCTGGCAGCTTCCACGGTCTTTGTCTTTTCGACAGTCACTGACTTCTCCTCCTACTTTTCCAGCATTAACCTCTGTGGCCAGCGAGAGGTGCTCTGTCTCCTTTTGTCTCTCCTGATTGTGATTGGTCTGCTGTCTCTTATACGTGCGCGTTCATGGGTCGTGATGAGACAAATCTGGGTTGAGTTAGCGAGTTGATAATCAGTGTCGTGGTACCGATTATCCTGATCACCACGGTCTCGTTATTAATCAAGTTAACCAGGACTTGTTGATTGAGCTTCGTGGTTCAGAACCGTGGATGACAGTTAACTTCCTGTTATTACAACAACAACAAGGACAACAACAACTGAGGTCAGTGTAGTCGGCCCCAAACACCTGACATCCTCTCTCACAAACCATATCATTTCCTTGGATGGCTTTGCCTTGACCTCGAGCACCATGACCTTGATTAGGACTTGTCCTCTAACTCCTATGTAAAACAAATTTCAAAGACAGTGTTCGTTCACCTGCTAACAACAGAAATCAGGCATTTCTTGCCCCATAAGGATGCTGACACCTTCCAGGTTGGATGACTACAATAACTTATTATCAGTTTGTCCCAATAACTTACTGGAGACCCTTCAGCTGGTCCAAAATGCTGCTGCTCCTGTTCTGACAGGAACTAGGAAAATAACTCACATATTCCCAGTACTAGCTTCTTTACACCTTTACACTGGCTCCCTGTAAAATACAGAATAGACTTCATCATAGTGTGTGATGTCTCATGATGACACATGTTCCACGTCCTGATGTCATGACTCTGCTGAAAGTAAAAGCTTCTGCAGCATCGGATGGAGAGACAATCTCCAACAAACTACCTGTGGCCTTCAAAGTGCTTCTACTGTTGTTCTAATAGCGTTCTACAGTTGTCTGACTATTGTTCTCCTGTTGTTCCCCGCTCGCAGGAAGCAGCGTGTGCTGTTATTATTGGATGAGGGAGCTGGAATAAAGCAGCCTGCCAAAGAATGTGGATCCATGAATTGTGATGATTACGTGTGTGTGTGTGTGTGTGTGTGTGTGTGTGTGTGTGTGTGTGTGTGTGTGTGTGTGTGTGTGTGTGTGTGTACGTTGATCTGTCCATTGAGGGAAGTTCTGTACCTGAGTCAGAACGGAAGTGAAGCTGCTGCAGGAAAACACCTGCGAGCCGAACAAACAAAGCCAGAGGAGGGGAAGAGGAAGACGAGGGAGAGGAGCGGCAGGATGAGGAGGAACTGAGGCCGAGCAGGAAGAGGCCCGGAGAAGAAGGTTCCAGTTTATGTTGCCTGTGCAGCATCATGGTGACTGAGCTCATACATGTTTGTGAGTAACACGTTTTCTGTCTCTGACATGGTTTGCTGCCGTGCGATTGAGTGGAGCCTCTTCCCACTCCGTCTGTGCAGAAGCCTTTGTCTTCAAACACAATTTTCATTGTATGTGGAGTAGGAGGGGATGATATCACTGTACGGCGGGCCTGGACTCAACGACCCTCAAACCAGTGAGTCATTGTCCCGTTCCTCTGCTCTCGTCCCCTGGATTTCCCCGTTTCCACTCACCATATATCTTTAACAACAAGCGCTCACATTCACAATGCACAAGAACCTTGAATTCAGAAAATAACCAGGAACTGAATAAGGACTCAGGTAGAGGTGCAGGATACGAAGAATTGTGATGTCATCATATCGGCCCGATAGAAACAGAAATAGAAAAACAAAAACATGAGTTGAACTGTGCTGTCAGTGTTAAGGTGAGCAAATAAAGTGCTCCACCTCTGCCGTAACTTCCCCCCACTGAGGTTAAGGTAAATAAACACCTGAAACCCCAGCATCACTAGGACGGTGTTTGGAAAGACTACGAAGACACCTGCGCTGCTAAAGAAGCTGCTAAACCTCCTCAAAGAAAGGTCCGGGGCTTGTTCCAGTCGCCACGGTGATTGACAGAGACAAGCCGAGGGCTGAACCCATCTGTGCTGTTTACAGTCTCTTACATCCAGGTGTGCACAAACTACAGGTGAATCTAAATTAAAATATATATGTACAGTATATAAATATGTTGTCGGTCCTCAGTTTCATCCATCCATTCATCATCTTACGCTTATCCGGGACCAGGTTGTGGGAGCAGCAGCCTAAGAAGGGACACCCAGACTTCCCTCTCCCTGGCCACCTCCTCCAGCTCTTCCAGGAGGACCCCAAGGCGTTCCCAGGCCAGCCGAGTGACATAGTCGCCCCAGCGTGTCCTGGGTCCTCCCCGGGGTCTTCTGCCGGTGGGACATGCCTGGAACACCTCCCTTGGGAGGCCCGAGCCACCTCAGCTGGCTCCGCTCGATGTGGAGGAGCAGCGGCTCTACTCTGAGCTCCTCCCAAGTGACAGAGCTCCTCACCCTATCTCTAAGGGAGCGCCCCGCCACCCTGAGGAGGAAACTTATTTCAGCCGCTTGTATCCGAGATCTTATTCTTTTGGTCATGATCCAGAGCTCATGACCATTGGTCAGGTTCGGAACGTAGATTGACCGGTAGATCGAGAGCTTTGCCTTTCAGATCATCTCCTTCTTTACCATGATGAACTGGTACAGAGACCGCATTACTGCGGCCGCTGCGGCCAAGATACTTAACTCCTCAACTTCAGTCAAGGAGGCAAGGACTCTCCTCACCGGCCAACCGGTAGTCCTCCTCCATGGCCTCCCCAAATTAAATTCATCGAGGTGAAGCATCACCTTGTCGTGGAGGAGGAGTTTGAGTGGCGTCAGGCTGAAGGAGGAGGCCTACAGGGCGTGGCCACCCTCTAAGGTCCTGGACAGCATCAAACCCCTCCACCACGATAAGGTAACAGTTCGCAAAACCGCAAAACGGTTTTCAACCGTTGTTTGCACGATCGGAGGAGGCATATAGTTGGAAACGCTGTTCGTATGAAAGGAACGTTTATTTTGATTATTTCATAGTACAGAACATAACATAAATGTGTGTTTTTTGCATGACGACATGTGAGACACTAATGGACGTCAGTGGGTCACAGCGGGTCACAACCCTCTCCCTGTGAAAGCAGCAGGAAGGGTTTTGTTGGACCACTGATCATTATAAAGAGTACTCGTATCCTTGATCACTAAGAGTTTAGTGCAGACCGATGAAAGAGGATTCAAACATTTCAGAAACAGAGGATGTCAAACGGCCTGAACATCAACGGCTGACTGATGTTTAAGACTGACTCGTACACGTTCATCACAGCCGGACGTCATGACCGGCAGCTCTGTGGCGACGAAGGAAATCCCCTGAGAGCAGGACGGGGGTGGGGTCAGAGGAATGCTGCTGTGCTCCACAATCCTCATGGAGGTGTTTACACTCGGCAGTGTGGTGTGGGTCATCATCCCCGTCTTTGTGAGTGAATGTTGGTGAGATTAGATGAACTCTGTGGAAAAAGACTTCCTGAACAAACATGAGTCAAGATGCTGAAGAGCGAAAAAAAAGTATTTGAAAAAATAATTGAAAACATGTTGTTATGGTGATGATGATGATGATGATGATTATTATTATTGTTATTGTTGTTGTTATTATTATTATTAATAATAAAATTATTATTTTTAATTTATTTGTTTTTTTAAAAAATACACTGACAAGTTTGTTTTGTTGTTCTTATTCATGTGTACACACAAAGGCCTGTTCATTAGCACACATTCATCGTTAACGATCAGCTTCTGGTTTTAATCCATCCTCCCTCAGCTCTCACTCCCTGATGTGCCGGTGTGTGCTCCCTACATCTCCCATCATCCCCCAGTCCCGGCCTCAGATCAGCTCTGTCAGTACATGTACAGTATGTTACGTGTACAGACAGAGCTGCTCTGTCTGCGTCTCTTTCTGACCTTTCTGTATTTTCCTGACTTTTTTCCTGACTGAGGGTGTGGTGTTGTGCGAGTCTAAAGCCCATTAATACAGTTATAATCTGGTGTTCAGACAGCTGATCAGTGACCAGAAGTCTCTGAGCTCTGGGCGACATCACGTGGCAAAAAACACTGTTTCCGACATGTCGGTGAACACCTGGTCAATGATGTGACAGAAGTACTGTGTGTGTCTGTGTGTGTGCAAGGGGAGGTGAGGGGGGCATGGAGGGGTTTCCATCAACGAGTAACTTCTCCATCAGACAAATAGCATCAGTGCAATCAATCAGTTCAGTCATCACTGTGAATATACGTCTGGTTTCTGGGTCGTACAGTAAAGTGACTGTAGAACCTGAACACATCGGTGTGGGCGACTGGAGCGACTTCCTCCAGGTCTGTGACGTGTCCAGGTCTCTGACGTGTCCAGGTCTGTGAGATGTCCAGGTCTGTGACGTGTCCAGGTCTCTGACGTGTCCAGGTCTCTGATGTGTCCAGGTCTGTGACGTGTCCAGGTCACTGATGTGTCCAGGTCTCTGATGTGTCCAGGTCACTGATGTGTCCAGGTCTCTGATGTGTCCAGGTCTCTGACGTGTCCAGGTCTGTGACGTGTCCAGGTCTGTGACGTGTCCAGGTCTGTGACGTGTCCAGGTCTCTGATGTGTCCAGGTCTGTGACGTGTCCAGGTCTCTGACGTGTCCAGGTCTGTGACGTGTCCAG
Source organism: Aeoliscus strigatus (assembly GCA_901007665.1). Lineage (NCBI taxonomy): Eukaryota > Metazoa > Chordata > Actinopteri > Syngnathiformes > Centriscidae > Aeoliscus > Aeoliscus strigatus. Next base: position 13,352 of record CAAKHB010001160.1, read on the forward strand.
GTCTCTGACGTGTCCAGGTCTCTGATGTGTCCAGGTCTCTGATGTGTCCAGGTCTGTGACGTGTCCAGGTCACTGATGTGTCCAGGTCTCTGATGTGTCCAGGTCACTGATGTGTCCAGGTCTCTGACGTGTCCAGGTCTCTGACGTGTCCAGGTCTGTGACGTGTCCAGGTCTGTGACGTGTCTCTGGAGCTGGTCCCAGCTGTCAATGGGTGAACCAACATGTACAGACACACCAGTCACACATATGTCTACTTTAGAGTAACCGGTTCATTCCGGTTCATTCCGGTTCATGGGTTCAGTCCAGGCCTTTGTCTCTTGGTTCTCCTGAGGCTGTCTGCTCCTGTGACCTCCCATCAGACCACTGGGTCGACATGATGCCGTGTAATCTCGGGGACACGTGCCGGAGAGTCCATCCCCACGACTAATCAGGGGTCAGCTGACCCTGACTGACGTTCACTCTGGGCGGGAGCGAAACCTCGTGAATGTGCAAGCACACGAGCACGCACGTGAGCGTGCACAAACCCACAGTCCATTGTACGACACTCATGAAGTAGATTGCTGTTTTCCATGTGGAAAGGTTGACTGAGGGGGACGTTACGGCAGCAGATGAACCACTGAACGGAAAAGGACAGGAAGTGAAATGGCGTCGTTGTTCAGATGAGGATTGGTTCACGGAGCTGTGACCTTCCCTGGATCTTCTGAAAAGATCTCAAATATTTGAATGAGTGCTGTCATTTCTCACTAAGCTGTTGAGCATAGAGGACCCACTGTCCGCCACCAGTGTCAAAATGGCAGCCAGCTTGTGTCAGAGTGTGTGTTTGTGTGTGTGTGTGTGTGTGTGTGTGTGTGTGTGTGTGTGTGTGTGAGAGAGAGAGAGGGGGAGATTCTCTGAGTGCAGCTTCACTGAAGAAGAACATAGGTAGAGAGCGTCAGGTAGGATGTGTGATCAGTGTTTCTGCCCTTTTAATACAAGCTTTTCTGCTTAGCTACGTCTCAATAAACAGCTGCTGTGCGTCTTTGCAAAATTCTCTAGTTTAAAGCCGAGAGAAACTCCTCCTCATCCTCTCTGGTCATGCTCAGCAGCAGTAATGTCGGCCTGATGGCAGCAGGGAGGAGTTGGGGTTTCCAGGTGGGAAGGTGGATACAGTCTGCTGAGGTGAACAGACGAGACCTTCTGAGGGTTCTAGAATAATTTTATTCATACAATGCTTTACATCAAATCTTCTTCTTCTTTCGGCTTTGTCCCTCTTCAGGGGTTCCACAGCGAATCATCAATTTCCATCTTTCCCTGTTCTCTGTATCCTCTACTCTGACTCCAACTACCTCCATGTCCTCCCTCACTGCATCTATAAACCTCCTCTTTGACCTTCCTCTCTGTCTCCTACCTCCAACTCCATCTCTAACATTCTCCTACCAATGTATCCACTGTCCCTCCTCTGCACATGTCCAAACCATCTCAATCTAGCCTCTCTAGCTTTTTCTCCTAACCTTCCTGTCTGTGTTGTCCCTCTGATGACCTCATTCCTAATCCTGTCCATCCTGGTCACTCCTAAAGAGAATCTCAGCATCTTTAACTCTGCTACCTCCAGCTCTGCCTCCTGTCTTCTGCCTATCCCTAGTGTCTCTAAACCATACATCATAGCTGGTCTAACCACAGTCCTGTAAACCTTTCCCTTCACCTTAGCTGAAACTCTTCTATCACAAATCACTCCTGACACTTTTCTCCAGCTGTTCCACCCTGCCTGCACCCTATTCTTCACTTCTCTTCCACAGTCTCCACTACT
>CAAKHB010001161.1:13755-65038 GCA_901007665.1 Aeoliscus strigatus
CCTTTCCCCCACCCCCCCCCCCCCCCCCCCGCCTCACCCTGCCCCACCCATGACAGCATGTCTTCTTCGCTGTCCATGCAGCAGCCTAATTCCCGACAGACATTTTGGGTAATTTAATTAGTCAGCCACCGCCTGCAGCTGAGTGCACATACACACAGACATTGTGCGATCACACAGTGGAGATCTTTAATTGCGTCTGTCAGTATTTTTGCAATGAATCAAAGTAAGACATGCCTATTAGAGTGAAAAAAAGGGTGAGTTCAGAACATAGACTGTATGACAATGTTTGCTTTGTGCGTTTTGAATGTTCCAACGCGGAGTGTTGTTTGTGTTTTTAGTTGCCCAACTGACCAAATTGAACTGTGATACCTGTACGTTGGCTCGTTCTGCTCGACTTTCTTGAAACAAACAGTTCCATTTGTTTTCCGCCGCCATCCATACATTCTACACACTGGGCCTTTAATTTTATAAACAGTCTGTGAACGTCACTGCTCTTGTGTCATACTGAAGAAAATTTAAGGTTAGTTACTGCGAACAACACCCAACAAATCATCATTTTGTGGCAGCTCCCCCTACAGGCCAGTACAAAGAATGGAGGTGAAGGTAATTCAGGCATTTCTCCTCTTTAATAGGAAAATATCAGCGCTTGCTCACGTTCTAAGCCTTTGCACCAACATAACTCCTTGATTTTTGTATCGTTGAACATATTGTGACAGGATTAAAAAGTGAGTAAGGACAGAAATAGTATTTGTTTTCATATTATGTGCAACGTCTTTCGTGTAAACTGGAATTAATTTAAAACATAACAGCATAGGAAACCTGCAGGGGATATTGAAATATTTCTATGTCTCTCACTGAATGATGTTTATCTGCAAGTGAGATTCCCTGTGACAGACTTTTTCTGCTGGATTAAGTTGAAAGAAACCTAATCCTAATCAGAGCAGATTAAATTACCCAGATCACTATAATTGCAGGATTACACAGACCTCCTCAGCTTTAAAGACCCCTGTCTTTTTCTTAAAATTTCAACACACACTCACACAGACACCGACAGATATATAGCTGCAATTTAAACATAAAATGTAAAAAAAAAACCCCAACAACTCTAAACTGACATGACATGACATGACATGACAGACTCATTTATTCAGATGTTTGGGATTCACTGGTTAATGACACAGTCTTTAGTTTGTCCGCACAGTGTTCAGTGTTTGGTGTTAGCAGTGACACAGTGAAGAAAAGCCCAGCTGTCACTCCACAGGCTTAACAATCACACATTCATATTCATCCCAGCGGATAGTGACAGAAGGTGAGCTTGGGTTTTGCAAACCTTCAGTCTGACACTGACAGCTTCCTCATCAACTGTAGGCCCGTCAAATTAACACACAGAGACAAATAAACAATTCTGATTGTCATTAAAATACCTTGACCCCTCTTATTAATGAATGTACCGGTACTGATCCTATGAATACACAAAAACAATAAACTACAGGATCCTAGTTTTCTTCATATTGAAACAGACTATGAATTTCTTTCTTTGGTGTGTGTGTGTGTGTGTGTGTGTGTGTGTTGCTTAGTGCATAAGCAGGAAATAGCCATATTATGGGGTTATACCAATTTAATGTATTACAGTAGACCATTGCTATTTTTTCCTGAAGGTTGTACAAAAATGATAAAGTCGTTTTGCAATGCTGACGAATTCACCCTGTTAAAACATATCTAAGAGCCAATTAATTGATTAAAACAATTATTTAAATCAGCCTTTATTGATGAAGTCAAAGTGCAAGCAGCAGCAGTAATATTACAAATGACCAGGCGAGGGCAGAAATCATACAACACAGTGCACGGGAGGCGCCATCATGAAAACACACATGGGCGTGCCACTGGCGTTTAGCCCCGCCTTTACAAACATTTTATTGGCTGTCGTTATGATGGAGGCATTTTTTGATTGGCTGACGTCCCTGTCCGTCTGCTGTGACAGACACCACGTACTGTTGCTAGCCGTTTCGAAAATGAAACTGGCCCGTATGTGTCTGTCAGGCGAAAGCGAACGGAAAAGCAGGCTATTATAAGTAAAACCACCCACAGCGGGTTCACCGAGGCTACGGGAAACAAAGGAGAAGAAGGACGGTGACGGTAAGGACTCCATTCGGCGGGATTTGGGAGGGGCTAGGTGTGTTGGTAGAGGAGAGGCCTGAGCTGTCAAACCACGACAACAACAACAACAACAACAACACCTGAGCGGGTGGTTGCTTTCAGCAGTTCACTTCTTCCACACAGACTACTACGACCTCTGTGTGCTTCTGGTTCTCTTAGAAAACAATGTGAAATCACTCTTTTTTTTCCTAGCTCGGAATGTTGAGCACACAGAGCTGGAGAGGACCTGCGTTACTGGAATGAAGGTGAATATGTTGTAATGTGACAGTATTTGTTCATGTGTTTCCCTTTTTATTGTTATTATTAAAGGGTTTGTGCAGTTACTATAGATACAAAATGATCTTATTACTGTTGAGCAAACAGGTCAAAGGTTGCGTGTATGTCATAACATACGTGTTTGTATAAATTTTGCATTGAACCACACATAAATATAGATGAGAAGAAACAAATGCTCAGAGTGAAGCAGAGTGAGACATCCCATCTGTGATTTAGCTGTATTTTAAATGGATATATGTGAAGAATATGTTCTTTATTGGTTTCATTCAGTAATTCTTAATGTTGACATATTTGTGTTTTGTGTAACGCATTTTCTGAAGATTTTCAAGTTTTCATGTGTCAAACATGAGCTGAGGAACTGTAAACATATAGATTACCTTTCCCCCACCCAATGAGTTTCTTTAACTCCCACCTTCTGTCTTCTTCCTGCTCCAGTCTGTAGCAGCAAGTTTTCTTACTCGCTGAAGCTCCAGCTGCTGTCACTATGGCGCATTTTGACACCGAGTACCAGCGCCTGGAGGCGTCCTACAGCGACTCCCCCCCTGGAGAGGAGAACCTGCTGATGCACGTTCCGGAAGGAGCAAAATGTATGACACACACAAATCAGAAACAAAATTTCTGTTACACTGGTACGGGTTTGTAACAACAAACAGACCAAAACCTAATTTGCATTAAATTCCCTGCAGCTCAGTGGCACCACATAGAAAACCTGGACCTGTTCTTCCAGAGAATATCCTTTTACATGTTTGCGCTGCTTGTTTAGTACCACTGCTGTGCAAAAAGTTGAAATGAATTTGAATATTTTCCATTAACCAACTCCACTCATGATCTTTGTTCAATTAGTATATGTTTAAATGTTCGCCTTTGCCAGTTGACACTGAAATTTCCAATATTCCTTAATGGTCTGTACGTTTATAATCTCCATCAGAAGAATGGATTCACCTGTATGCTGCTGGGAGAGATCTTTGAGCTGGTGTACGTGTCTTCTTGAACATATAAATCTATGTATTCCTGTCTGCGTCTATGTTTAATTCTTCTCTTTCCGCTGTCGTCGTCCCTTGTGCAGTCAGCTGCTGTTTGTCGTCGGCTTCACAGTGTTCCTGGCCAACTGCGTGGACTACGACATCCTCTTCGCCAACAAGTTTGTAAACCACACGGATTCGTCTAAAGTCACCTTACCCGATGCCTTCCTCCCCGTGGACGTCTGCAGTGCCCGGTGAGCGTCACACACAGAAGTGTCGCCGAGTAAAGACAAGCTGAAGACGCAAATTCCGTCGTACAAACCAAACTATCTCAATTAAACGTCTCTCTCCACAGTATCCGAGATAACGCGTTTGTGATCTTTGTGCTGATGATCTCGGGGGTGTTTTGGCTTCATCGCCTGGTGAAATTCATCTACAATGTGTGCTGCTACTGGGAGATCAGGTCCTTCTACATTAACGCGCTGAAGATGTCAATGGTGAGCCAGACAATGTAATGTCAACATTGAGGTTTTTCTCTGTTTGGCTCAAAAGTGTTATGTAATGCAGTCATTTGTGTATGAAATCCATCCGGATGTAGTCAATAAATCACACAGATATATATATATATATTGTCATCCAGTTGTATTACGGCTTTGGTACATACTGTACAGTATATTCAGTTGTATATATTTTAAAGTGCTCCCCACGTTGGTTTTATGTCCCTTGTGTGCCGTTTTGTGCTGCATGGCTGCTCACCTTTAATTTTCATTTTTTTCATTGTACCACCACTGTACAACGACAATAAAAGAAGGCTCGATTCTGTTCTGACAACTTATATTTGTCTTGTTTATTTACGGCCGCTGTGCTTCCTTCAGTCGGAGCTGCCCTATGCAACGTGGCAGGAGGTTCAGGCACGGATAGTGGAGATCCAGAAGGAACACCAGATCTGCATCCATAAAAAAGAACTGACTGAGCTGGACATTTACCACCGTATCCTGAGATTTAAGAACTACATGGTGAGTAGGTCTGTGCCTGACAACCCTGTTTCATGTCTGACGCAGCAAATAGAAGAAAACCTCAAACCTCTCTGCACTTTTGCAGGTTGCCATGGTAAACAAATCTCTACTTCCTGTGCGCTTTCGACTTCCTTTGCTGGGAGATAGTGTTTTCTTCACGCGGGGTCTCAAGTACAACTTTGAACTCATCTTCTTTTGGGGGCCAGGTGTGTATGTGTGTGTGTGTGTGTGTGTGTGTGTGTGTGTAACTCCTGTAAGTGGAGTGGAGATGAACTTTGTTTGTTTATTTACCATTCCATTCATTTAAATAAAACAGGAAACAAAACAAACAAACAATATAATAAAAACACAACATTCCCAAATCTGAATGAAGCGGTGCAGTAAAAAGAATTGTCTTATTTAATCTGCCCGTTTGTCCAAAAATCAATTTACAAGCAAAAAAAAAATAAAAAAGTATATTTTTTTAATTCAATTTTTAGTTCCCAAGTTACAATTTCATAGCTATCATTCAAATGTTTTCAAATTCTTTATTTACACGTTTGTAAACGTCTGTGCAGGCTCTCTGTTTGAGAACGAGTGGAGCCTGAAATCAGAGTATAAGAGAGGCAGCAACCGGCTGGAGCTTGCAGATCGACTCGCATCCCGCATTCTTTGGATCGGGGTCGCCAACCTGCTGCTGTGTCCGGTCATCCTGGTGTGGCAGATTCTCTACGCCTTCTTTAGTTACACCGAGGTACTTGGTTCTCAGACAAGCTGCTCACAGTTCTGCTGCCACCCAGTGGTCAGGAGATTTTTCTTTTTTTTTTTATGTGTTACAAAGGTGATCAAGCGAGAGCCTGGTTCTCTGGGAGCCAGATGCTGGTCTCTGTACGGCCGATGTTACTTGCGTCATTTCAACGAGTTGGACCACGAGCTCATGTCACGCTTGAGCAAAGGCTACAAGGTGCGTGTTCTCGTTTATTCAGAGCTATAACTGTGCAGTAATTCTGCGAATTAGCCTCTGTTTTCATAAAATGTCAGTTGAATTAATGCTCTAGCGGTTGTGAAAGCCGTCCTGCCGTGGACGTGCTGTTGATAATTAGGTCTGTTTCTCCTCTCAGGCTGCGTCCAAGTACATGAACTGTTTCCTCTCACCGCTGCTCACTGTGGTGGCCAAGAACGTGGCGTTTTTTGCCGGGTCTCTCCTGGCGGTCCTCATCGCGTTGACCATCTATGATGAAGACGTGCTGGCGGTGGAACACGTCCTCACGTCGGTCACGCTGCTGGGAGTCTGTATCACGGTCTGCAGGTGGGGGATGGTCTGAATCTGAACCCGTCTTATTCCGTCAGTTTGTTAACCGTGCATTTGGATGACTATAGAAGTTAAAGTGTATTTTCAGTTTGTGCAGGCAGAGGCTGGATAGACACGTCAGGTTCCTTTCTCTCTGCAGGTCCTTTATTCCTGATAAACACATGGTGTTTTGTCCTGAGCAGCTGCTGCGTGTCATCCTGGCTCATATCCACTACATGCCCGACCACTGGCAGGGGAACGCACACAGATATGAGACCCGTGACCAGTTCTCCCAGCTCTTCCAGTACAAAGCAGTAGGAAACAAGAACTGACAATAAATATAATGAAACTACACCCTACACTTGACATGTGATGACAGGAAAATGAGCTAAAACCTGTACAGTTCCTGATTTCACAAGTACAAATGTAAATGGAGTGAATCTCCAAATTTCCACAGAATATCGCAATTTGCACCTTTTTTAATCAGTTTGGTGCATACATAGTCATTAATTCTTTTTTTTGCTCAGTAATGTGTCTTAAAATCAACATAAAAAACCTCACATATTTTTGTGTATTTTTATCTCATATGACGACTTCATAATTAATATCACCTCCATACCTCCTGATTTCTACACAAGAGTGTAAAACAAAATATCCCAACTGGTATTTAGAACTTTTCTACTTTGCGTCATGGTGCATACAGGTGTTCATTCTAGAGGAGCTGCTGAGCCCAGTGGTGACTCCCATCATCCTCATCTTCTGTCTGAGGAGGAAATCTCTGGAGATCATCGATTTCTTCAGAAACTTCACTGTGGAGGTCGTTGGCGTGGGCGACACGTGTTCCTTTGCTCAGATGGACATCAGGCAGCATGGACACCCTGCGGTCAGGAGCCACCCCTACACGCTTTCCTCATCAGATGCACCTCTGTAACGATACCTAAGTTTGATTCCTCTCCTCTGTTCCAGTGGATGTCAGAGGGGAAGACGGAGGCGTCCATCTACCAGCAGGCAGAGGACGGGAAGACAGAACTGTCTCTGATGCACTTCGCTATCACCAACCCTCAGTGGCAGCCGCCTCAGGAGACCACACATTTCATCAGCCAGCTGAAGGAAAGGGTTCATAGAGAGGCCACGGGGGCTCCCTCGGACACACACCCGCTCTCGCTGTCTGAGTCCGAGGTATGGAGTCAGACACACAGGGTCGGTTTCATAACATCTTCACAGGCTGCTGATTTTCTTTTCCACTGTTGTAGCCAAGAAGCCTCATTGCGAACCTTCTGGCCGGTCCGTCCACACTGGGCTCTGTCCATTTTGCCCGCGACAGTTCTCTGACCGGTCACGCAGCGGCTGGCATAAGTGACGGAACGTCTGCCTTGCGCTCCCTTTCCCCAGTCAGCAGCAACCTTCACCTGAGAGGCAGCCTGAGCGCAGCTCACAGGGCCGTGGCGCATACGTCGGCGATGAGCCGCGCGATGGCAGGCTCGGGGTAAGGAAGCTTCTGGAATGAAATGACTTTGCACGCTGCATCTCTGAAGAAGCCTCTGGGACGAGAGGGGAAACAAGCAAGTTACTATGACCTGGACGACAGAGAACCTTTGTTTATATTCAAATATCCATTGGTTTTCTGGGTGGAAATGAAAGTAAATTGTAACTCGCAGGTCAAAGACATTAATGAATGAAATGAGATTAAAACACAACTGGTGCATGTTCAAAAGTGCAATGTTGTATATCTTATTCACCTGCCTCTTTCGTCTTATCCCTGAAGCATTTCAACACAAACTTCACATGCTGACTCTCTTCCCACAGGACCGATGCCAGAACCGTGAGCTCAGGCAGCAGCGCGTGGGAGGGTCAACTCACTAGTTTGATCCTGTCAGAATACGCATCCACGGAAATGAGCATCCATGCACTTTACATGCATGAGGTAAGTGTGCGTGTGCTTATCTGTGAGAGTGATAAACCACAGGTGTCGTGAACTGAATGCAGATTCAGTTTGACATGTTTTCTGACCCTTTAGCTCCACAAACAGCAGTCGCGTGGTGAACTTTCCCGTCACACGTGGCACAGGCAGGAGAGCGATGAAAGCAGCGACAGCGTCCCTGATGAGGTGAGGAGTGAGCCCAGCGCTCGCTGCAGAAACTTCCCCCGCTCGCACACCTTCCCCACCACGGTGTCCAGTCCCGGCGCCATTCCTGCTTTGGCTTCATCCGCCGGTGGTACCGCAGTGGGCCAGGAGGGGGCCTCATCCCACAGCAGCAGCCAGCGTCGCCACAGTGGATCCATCCTAGGTAACTGCTTTGGATTTGGAGATTCATTGTGATATATTGTTGTTCTGGTGCCTCCTCTCTCTCTCCTCATAGTCACAGACTGAAAATTGAAAAGTGAGTTTAGCAGATGTCAGAGGTTTAAATTAATTTTCATACACTTCATATCTGGTTTTATCCTGCTATACTGTATGCAAGCTGTACAACAGTGATTTCTTTTTATTTTGTGCTCATTCCTAGTCATCTTATTTTATTTTACGTGGATTTCTATCCTTCTTTCTGTCTCAAACCTTGTTTACCTTTTTTCTTATTAGCTGTTTTTTTGTTAAAAGTAATTTTTTAAGTTATAAAAAATACAGTTTGACGACCCCACCCGACTGCAGCATCACAAATCCACATTACAGCACGGGTTCAATAATAACTACATGAATTAAAAAAAATAAAATAAGAGATCACACAACCCATTAGCTGTTTTTAACAGCCGCAGGACTTTTACAGCTTTTTCAACCAGCTGTCTAATCCCCGCCCCAGACTCTTTAGGTGGGGGGGTGAAGGTGGTGCGGTCCGCCCGCGTGCCGATGGGTGGATGGGCAGAAGAGAGTCCCACAGCACCACGTCGCCATGAGACTCTTCCAGAGGAGAGCTCAGAGGATGAGATGCCACCTCACATACACAAGGTGAATGCAGTTTGTGAACACACACACATCTCATGTATATCACAAATCATTTCACATTTCTGATGTCTGTGTCTCTCTTTAGGTCACATAACTAAGCCATGAGGATGAGTGTGTCTCCTGTCATAGACAGCCAAAAAAATACATCATCACCCTCGACCGGTTCCCTTCCAGGGATCTGACACATGAAGACGGACATGTCAGAGTCCTCCACCGTGATTGCTTCAATTACTGAACCTACTCAAAGCCTACAGATTCATCGTCGATCAAGTAGACAGCTACATGACTCATCACTTGCCCTAATAGGCACAGAAAATATCTGAAGCCATGGATCATGAGAAGACCTGCAGGATCAAGTAATGTCTAGTTATCACAGCCATTGTTAGCATCAGATAACACTTTAAATATCAAAACATAACATAATGAATGTCTATGTGTTTTACTGCACTGATTTTCTTTTCGACACTGACATCCGTCCATCTTTTGCTGTGTCAAGTGAACGCAACGTTTCGACCAGAATATCTTCACAATAGATCAAATAGTGACGTCTGCATTGTTTCACCCACTAACGTACAAGTAGTGAGATTTGAAGAATGATTGGTATCAGTCACACTGTTCATAACAAAATGGTCATCAACACGCTTTCTTCTCCTATGAAGGCCTCAGCTAATATAACATCTATAAGAAGTAATTGTTTCATGAGCAGTTTTCTGTCACAGTCATTGAAAGCTTCTTTGCACACAAAGGAGCTTGTTTAATGGATGACTTGGAAGAAAATTCTGAATGCACACGTGTGCTATTATAAGGTCTTTTCACAGCAACAACAAAACATTGAGTCATCAATTGTACAAAAAGTCCAGGTTCTTGTGACTATCTGAAATTGTATGACATTTATGGTTATATATTCATTATTTTTCTACAGATTTACCTTTAAAGCATGTTGCATTGACTCCTGTGCCATAAAGAAAGCCTTCAAGCACAAGTGCATGATCATCACGAGTTGTCTCTCGTTTGTCCCAACAGCGAAAAGTTTCCCCCACGACCATCGTCCTCTTGAACTTTTATGTTTATTTACAGCATGACTCTTCTTCCTGCTGTTAATCTGCGATTCATCAAGGAACATTTATGCACTTTAATAATTTTTCCATGCAGATGTGACTTAACTGGATTGTTTGTATGTTTGTTGTTGTTTGTATCGCAGGGATGTGCCATATGGTGATTGACAGATGTTGACATGTGTTTCACAGCTGTTCCCAGATGTGAGTGTGAAGAAAAAGGCATGTAGTGACTCAGAGCAGGAAGCAGGGAAAGTTTTCCTGTCAGTTTTTCTTTATGTTTAGTTTTGTTTCATAGAACCTGTAAAATACAATTTTGTACAGATTCATGCATCAAAGTCCAGGAAACTGTTTTGTGTAGACTGTAAACACAACCTGGGCAGTTATGGTTTTATCAACAATAAATTATTCAGTCATTGGAGAGGGATTCAAATTTTGGCTACGTGCTTGTGTGTCAGTACAGCAAACATAGCATTGGTAGCTAGCAGTGCGAATTTAAGAAGAGTTGCATAATACTAGTTTCATAAATCAGTGTGAAACGAAGACTGACTTCGCCCCTAGTCGCGTCAGAGCCCGGATAGCTCAGTCGGTAGAGCATCAGACTTTTAATCTGAGGGTCCAGGGTTCAAGTCCCTGTTCGGGCGTATGCTTTTTGTAGTGTGATCTCTCCTCTTCCTGAAACAAAAACACTAAAAACGTTAGTCGTTCCAACTGCTATGTGTCATAACGGAAGTTGCGCGTTATTTGCCAATTCACCCGAACGTGCTAACGTTAACATAACTGCAAACCTTCCATCGCCTTCATGCAGCCTTTAACTTTAAGTGGTGGCACTGTCGAAAGTGTTCTACAGAGTGAGAAGACAAAGTTCCCTGGTTTCCTGACGGTGGACGTTCCTGGGCTTGGCGTGAAGAAAGGGTACGTGAGCAGCAAAGAGAGAACCACAGTGAGGATATTTGTTGGGTCGTACTTCGCCTCACCATAAGAACTTTGGTTGCCATGGGACACCCTGGGTTATCACTGACACTTAATTCTTCGTTAGATCTGAAATAAAATGTCATAACAGGCCAAAACATTTCTAAACGCTTGAGTCTTCAGTCACATTGTAAATAATATAAAATTTACATGTTATTACATAATATAATATAATATAATATAATATAATATAATATAATATAATATAATATAATATAATTTTTGTGAACGTGACGTGACGAACGTAGGCGCTGAGATTGACTTGACGGAACAATCTTTGGTGACTCTGTTTCTGCCCGACGAACAATTATTGACGGAAATTGTAGCTTCCCGGACTTTGATGGTCGGGAGCAAACTTGTTCGCTCGTATAATTTACGCTTGTATAACAGAGAGAACTCGCGCAAGGATGAAACGGAACTGTCACTAAAATAAACGAGGCATGGCGATTTAAGCCAGAATTAACGGATTGCGAGCTGCATGTATTACCCCTAGTAGTTAAAAGTTGCTCTCCCAAAAATCTCTGCAAGAACATTTCTTCAAACTTTTATGTATTTCCGGTTTTGATTGGCTAGAAAGGACGTCAATCCAAACTCGACAAGTTCACAAAGCCATCTCATTGGTCACCCGTATTCCGTTTAACCAATAAATATAGGAAGGTGTGCTTTTTAAGTATGCGGGAACAGCTACTCTACCACTGTTGGCTAAAGCGGTAGAAAGCAATCATCCTATTGGTTCGTTTATTCAGGCAAACTCGATAAGGGCGGAGTCTAACTTACTTGGCGGCCATATTGAATGCTGTCTGTTGACAGTTTTGTCTGAAGGAAGCTCAAAGGAAGCGCAAAGATTTTGTTTAGCAAACTTGTAGCTTTGGAGGGAGAGTAGTTGAGCGATTAGGACGAATTGGGACGCTTGTCTCAGAAATCTAATGGTTTTATTCCAACCAAGCGATGGATGAAGATGATCGACAGAAAAAGCTAGAAGCTGGAAGAGCAAAGGTTTGTCGCCCAGTTTGTACGAAAGCTAACACTGAATGCTAGCAGCTAGCTCACTCTTTTGTCATAGCTTTGCGTTTTTCCATTAAGTTGCACTGCACCCACCCAGAATTAAACTTCATTTTGGACATTGCCTTTCTCCCAGGTGGCTATAAAATTGCTATCTCCATTCACCGCTTGCCGCGCTTAAACCGGTGAATCATTCGCAGAGATAACTATGGCCACAACAGTGACGGTATTTTAGTTGGTTGGTACTTTCGATTTTTCTATACCACCTAATTGAGCTGAGCACAGACCGACTGTTGCATTTTGTTTAAACACACGAGGGAAATTATTCTGCATTAAACAGTACGGTGTTTGAAATTTGTGTGAAGGCAAGGCATGATCTGCAGGTGCATCTAAAAAATATGATGGAATAAAGTTCATTTATCACAGTAATTTAATTCAGTCAGTGAAATATATTTTAGATTCTTTTTGTTCTTATTTGATAAATATGGCATTCAGTTCATGAAAATCAAAATTCGATATTTTATGTTTAAATTTATTGTATTTAAACTGCATGATTCGTGGTTTACCTGACATAAGCTATTACCATATTTTGAGATACAAGCTTCAGTTATCGCGACAACACAAAAACATTCCTGACAAAAACAGCCGACATTTTCCATGGAATTCTTATTTTTTGAATTACACGTGTCATCAGATGTTGTTGGAAGTCAAACGCTTTGGCACATGTATCACAGTGGCTGTAGATTTATTATGTCTGTAAAAGTGTGTGATCACACTGGAGCTCATGTCAACAATGCACGTTTAATGCATGACACTTAGGAGCCAACGCCACTAAGTTGCTGTTGATATATTATTATAACAGAAACCCCCCAACATGCAGAGGAGCGACTCGGTAAGTATAGTGGTCACTTTGTCATGGGATGGTTGAAGGTTCATCGACAGCATTCTTTCCCGATTCATTCTTCTGTTTGTTGTTCTCTTGGGTGTGCAATCGGATTGCTTTTCTGTAATAAAGGTGCTCTTTGTCAGCTTTCTTTTACCCCTCAAGCCCTCTGCTGTAAGGAATGCCTCCCAGCACAGGTTACAAACTAACTGGAGCAAGGAAATCTACTTGCACTGCTAGTAAACATGTTCTGCCGGCTGCACAGCTTCAGTAGACTGTCATGCTGATTGCGTGCCATCAGGTGGTGCAGTGAACCCATGGGATTTGGGAACAGATTGTATTGCAGTTGCATTGCACATGGATTGTGTTGCTATGGCAATGCAGTGCTGTCTGTTGCCATTAGTGCACTTGGCGGATCAAAAAGCTGTGATTCTCTGCCCCATAAAATATTGTCCTTTATGCCTACGAATCACTGAAACGAAAATGTACCGCAATGTGAATCCTCTCAGGCATCTTCTCGTATGCAGTTGCCCGCTTGCATCCAATTTGGCCTTTGTAGCCTGCTGTTAAGTCATTTGTGGAAGTGGCCTTGGGCGAAACAGCTCATCTGCTTGTCTCTCTCAGACTCTGGTTTGCATTGTGACAGGCAGAGGCAGTGAAAGGGGTGATGGGACAAAAGGTGGCGGTGCTAATAAGGAGCAAGTGAATATATGAACAATGGATGGTGAGAAAAGATGGAAGCGATGAAGACAGCGCCTGTGTTTCCTCAACAATTTTTCATCTTGCATCAGGCAAATTCTATGATTTTGGTTTTATGACCAGACATGCCATACATCATCCCTGCAACACTGGCTGAGTATTGTCATGCACATCATGTGACTCATCACACAAAGCAACAAATTGCTTTCCCAGAGCCACATAATCTGAGACTGAATTGAGCATGCACACTCTGGTGCTGCCTGCCACACACGGAGAGCTCTGTCTCCTCCTCTCCATGTGAATGTATCTCTCAGTCTCCTCCCTCCGCCTTCAATGTGAAAACCCATACGATGCCCCCACCAGAGTTTGTGGAGTCTCTCTACGCTGCACATTGGCTGTAACAGGGAGTTTTAGGAAGAAGTGCTGACTGGATAGTGTCCTGATCCTTACAGACTGGAAGGTTTGCATCTGGACAGTAGGGGCTACCGCGTTTATGAGGAAGACAACTCTGCCAACCAGCAACAAAGGAAGGTGACGATTGACTGTCAGATATTGATGGAGTGCTCCACGTGGGTCTCTGTCACAATGTGAACTGCCATAATCGTATTTAAGCTGCTTAAAGAAGAGAGACAGGCAGAGAGAGGGAGAGACGGGGAGAGAAGAGGATGGTTTTACAAAGAGGAAACAGCCTGAGGTGGATTTGGTCTCTCTGGAATTCAACCTAAATATCAGTGTTCCACTGAGGATTATGTTTTTCATCTTTTAATAAATTTTTGTTTCGGGTTTCTGTAAGGACCCCCAAAATCTCCAGGCAAGCAGTGTAGTGTCTACATCACTGACTTTTGACTTTCCTCCAGATGAAAATGCAGAGATGGATGTGTACTTTTTTGTGAACTGAACTCCTTTCTTTTCTGCTGAGAGGTTCGCTGTGTCACTGAAGTATTTCTCACGGGCTTGAATTTGCTGTCTGGAGATTTGGTGATATTTAGGATCATCTCCTTCTTTTGAACGCGTGTTCCATGTCAGGGCAAGGGTGTCGTCTATTCTGGGCTTTGGAGTTTGGGATTACTTCTTGCTTCATTGGACACGTCTTTTTTTTCTCTCTCTGACTCATCAAAAACGGACTGAAGTTTTTCCCCCTCAGCTTCATCCACATGAAGTGCCGGCATGCTCCACGACTTCTATGTGATAAATGATCCCGTTTTTCTCTCGAGACAATAAATCTAGACTCTAGTCCTTTCTCACCTTTGACCCCTGAGATGTTGATAGTGTGGTGGTGCTCGGTGGTGCTGACCTACGTGTCCATTTACCTGTCCCTGTCCTTCCTGCGCAGCTTGCTAGTTTCCGACAGAAGCGAGCGAAAAGCGACAGTGCGAGGGCGGCGAAAAAGACGCCGAAGAGGAAGGGCCAGGCTGTCGCGCAGAATGACAGCGCAGCGCAAGACCGCCACCTAGAGTCTGCACTCTCATCAGCAAATGACACACAACTGCACAGCAACACCAATCATGAGGTATACCAGCACTCACGTAGTAACAGGAACATCACTTCACCTGTCCAAAGGTCACACTCCTTGACCTCTGATTTTCAAATGTTTTCACTCACTGGTTGCTTTAACAAGTGGTCCGTGCCCCCTTGTCCGTACACTACAGAAATGGGTCACTACCCATCACACTGCCTGCAGGACATGTTGTCATAGCAACCTGGGCAGGATTAACGGTGGCACTATTTGCTGTCTTTTCAAACTAGAAAGTACTCCACCATTGGACGTGTACACCGAAGCACAGGATAGACTGCAGTACATATTCCCCAGTGTGACTCTTAACTCTTGAACTCTTTAGAAACCCCAGCATCTCAACGAGTCAGTGGTTCGACCTAAACCACAGAAGGATCAGCCTCCCACCGCGGAGCAAAGCCCATCCCCTGTGAATGAGTTGAGAGATGAGGAGCTACTTTCACTTACAGGCCAAGAACATCTTAAGGTACACGCATGAAATCGCATCAGACATTTAAAAAGAAAACGCATAATGAAGTGATCAGAGTAAAACGGCTTAATTCTGAAATGTGATGGTTTTTTTTTTAAGTAGTTCCTGTTTGGTTTTATTGTGTTGCTGCACGTGCAGGTCTAATTCAGAATGACTAGCCATGGATGGGTTTAATGTGATGAATTCTAATCCTACATCTATATTCTCACAGTAAAACATTTACATGCCATGTTTCCGTCTATTAAGATGTGGTTGCTGTGGTTGAATGAAAGGGTGCGTGCTTTGTCATTACGAGCTCATGGCAAATGTAACAGAGACTTGTGTTAACAATATTAAAATCCATCCCCTGAACAATGTTAATTTTCTTTTTTTCCTCTTTTCTCTGCTATTTTTCTGTTCTAATTTTAATGTAAAATGTTTGTTGGTAGCTACAGGTCACATGTGGTTTTTGGCTGGTCGAGTTCGCTTTAACTGATTAACTGCTTTAATTTAACCCCTGCAGCAGTTACAGGAGGCTGTGGAAAAGCGTAATCAGATAATTGCCAGACTGAGCTCCAACCTGCAGGAGGCCCTGGCGAGTAGAGACCAGGTACAACTGGAGGCACAAATGCTTGCTGGTGAGATTCAGGCGCTACAGAGACAGCTGCAGCAGGTACTTGAAACTAATAATTACCTGGAGCTGTATCAGAACAAAACCACCTTTAGCAAAATAGTGAATTTAATACTGACCTTGAACTGATTGATTTCCAAATGGTCAAGGTATCTTATTGATGAACATAAAATAAGGTCAGGTAGATTAATATTTGGTGTAAATCAAAGTATAATGGGAAAGTCAAAATATCACAGCACTATACTGACTGAGTTTTTTTATTTGTTGATCCAATATCTTCTCCTGATTGCCTTTCATACAGGCAAGTGTAGACTTCCTGCGCATCAAAAGTCAGTCGGGAGCAGACGTCCTCGGCAGTCGACAGCAGCTTCCGCTCAGTAATGGCTCTCAGCGTGAAGACCTCAATCATAAGGACGTGTCATGGGGCGAGTTTGGAAGCGTGGCGTCTGTCTCCCAGCCAAAGGCAGAGGGCGTCGGCACCTTCTGTGACACGGACACGGTCCTGCACCAGCTGAGGGAGAAGCTGGAGGTGGAGAGCGAGAACAGCAAACGCGTATGTGCTGATCTGGCGAAGGAGAGGGAGAATCACCAACATGTGCTTTCTTTACTGGAGGAGGAAAAACGAGGCCGGGAGGAGGAGAGGGAAAAAAGCAAAGAACGGCTGCAGAGCCTCCAGACCGAGTTGGACCAAGCTCATGCTCAGTGCCTTGAGATGCAGCAGTACAAAGAGGAGAAGGAAATGCTGAACAGAGAAGTTCTGGAGCTGAGGGAGAGGCTTCAGGAGGAGGAAGATGCAGGCAGGAGGTTTGGCGAGGAGGCAGAGAAAGAGATGAACTTGCTGAAGGAAGAGATGGAGACTGTCAGGCAGCTTTTGGAGGAGAGGGTCAAAGAGCTTCACTCCAAAGAGGAAGAGGTCATGGGACTCAAAGCTTCAAAAAATCTGCAAAACCAAGCCAAAGCTGGTTTTAGTCGTAGTGAGATGAGTAATATAAATGAGGCCAATGTGGAAAGTGGACCACATCTGGACCTTCTGATGGACCGCTACTTGTCCTCAGCTGCCCCGGCATGCTTCCAATCCCCTGCTGCTACGGGAAGCTTCGAACAAAGCAGTCAGCTGGATGTCTCTCACAGGTTAGAGCACTGTTTTGGTGTTTTTCCCACTACACCGTTCCAGCTCGGCTCATCTCTACTCAGTTTGGTTCCATTCAGGCGCTTTTCCATTACAATTCAGTTCCTTTTCAATGTGGGTGCTGACGTGAAAGCGGCGCGACGTGTACAAACACATGAGCAGAGTAGAGCATGGAAGAGATGCAGAAGTTGTTTTGTGACAGACAGAGAGAGAAAAGGGACAGAGCAGGACATGGTCGTCGACACGGAACTCCACTCCGTTGTGGTCTCTCCGTCCAGCTCTGATAAAACATCTAAAAAATCTAAAACACAAACACAAAAACTTCTGTGCTTCATTAACGGAGCACAGCGTGTGTTTAACACATCAGACACGTTATGGGAATGTGATGAGGAATAAAGAACTGAATCGCCCTTAAAACTAGAGGTAGCACTGTGGACGGCTCTCTGACTGTAGTGACCAATCAGAAACAAACACTCTGAACCTCTACTAAGGTGATGCAAAAAAAAAAGTACCAGGTACGATCGCCAGTGGAAATACAATAGAGCCGGATAGAGCCGAGATGAGTCGATCTGTGTGGTTGAAAACCCCCATTTGTTTTGACTGATTCTATGTTCTCGACTAAACCACTCCCCTGATTTATTCTCAATGCATCCCTCTCTGCACAGTTTTGAGCTCAACAGTGAAGTGTTGGGTGACCAGCCTTTCTTGTCGATTTCAAATCGTTCCTACGAAGAACAAGCGGACCTCAGCAACTCCATCTCTGAGCAGCTGGAGATAAGCGTCGTTTCAGAGCAGCATTATGAGGAAACCGACCTGGAAAAGCAGCTGCTGAATCAGCAGTGTGTGGAGCTCCGTCAGGAGCTGGCCTCCAAGGAGATAGACTTGATTGTGTTAAGAGCTGAAGTCATCAAGAGTGCTGAAGAACTGGAGGAGGCTCGGAGCAGGTTAATTTAACCCTTTAACACCGATGGTACCCGCGACACTAAATTCACACTAGCATACTTTGGAGTACTGTAGTTACGTGAATATTAGTGCGCTCAAACGTCGTAAGGTCCCTGAAAGCGGAGAACTTTCACTCGGTTCCTCTACCTGGTGTGAAGAAGGAGAAAACGTCAGTTCCTGAAAGTTGAGAAATTGTACTTTACAGCCAGGTTGCTGTCATTACGGTAATGACTTGCTGGTTGACTTGGGATGAGCTGGGATTACCGTAATGACACCAGCATGGCTGTTCTCAACTTTTTAGGAACAGATTGACATTTTCTCCTTCTCCTAGCTCCTTCTTCACAGCAGGTAGAGGAACCAAGTGACACTTTTCCGCTTTCAGGAATTCCGCTTTCTGACGGTACTCCAAAGTAAGCTAGCATGAATGTATTGCTGGGGATACATATATTACTTAGCGTCTTTTTCCCTTTGTTGTTATGAAATGAATTCAGTATTGCAAATGTTTCCAGATATGTTTCCAACCACATTATTTCTTTATTTATTGAACTATTTTACATTTTGTTTGTTCAGATGGGCCCAGGTCACAAAAGAGCTTCGGGGAGCTCTCATTGAGCTTCACCAGGAAAAGAAGAAGAACAGACTTGGTGAAGTATCGACCTTAAGTGCTCGTGAGCAAGCCAACCTTAAGAACAAACTCGGTGCCTTATGGGATGAAAAAGAAAACTGTTTGATGGGAACGGAGGATGACACGTCCCTGTGGGTCCCTGCTGCCTTCACATCAGCAGAGGAACATACACTGGGGGAGGAGCTTCAGGAGCGGACTGGTGAAAAGCAGCAGGAGCTGCTGTTGTCGCCTGAGCAGGAGAAGCAGACTGCAGACACGAGCAAACTGAGCCGTAATCTCAAAGACGCCAACCAGCTGCAAACACTGCAGGTGGAGTATACTGCTGGCTGCTGTCTTACATTTTCTGCAGATTTGTGCCTCGCTCCAAAAATGTGTTGTGCAATGTGAATCAACAGCGTTTCCCCTAGGTTTACATTTTGGGGGGTGAGGGGAGTCGTGATAAGTCTGGATAACTGTATTGTTACCATTAAAGAGACATGACTATAGACATGACTCAGACTTTAACGCTCCCAAAACTTATCTTACAGGCGATTTCCCCTGAATAAAGAAAGAAATCTTTTTTTTTAATAGAATTTGAACATGAATAAGTGATGTTCAGTGTTTCATACGTCAAATTTTAGTGTCAGAAAATAATTCCTTAAATTTAAAAATAAAAAAAAATGGTGCAGCTGGTGAGTAAACTGGAGTCATAAGATCCGCAGAGACATGAAGTGTTAATTTACTTTTTTGAAGACAGATGGAAGGTGCGGGTTGGGTTTTGGGTTCAGGTTCCCTTAAATAATGGTAGGGTGATAAATAGAAGTGTGTTATTCAGGAGCAGTGATCGGTTGATACTTAAAAGTATGTATGAATAGGATTAAATACACAAAACAAAACTTTCCTTGTCTTTCCCTCTCTAGGCCCAATGTGACAGTCTCATGTCAGAGCTAGAAGACGCAAAAGTGAAACATAAAAGCGCGTCAGCCTTACTAGGACAAAAATCTGTGGACATGGACGCAGCCCTGAATGACCTGGAAGCTACTCGTGCTCAGGTCCTCCAAGTCCAAACAGAGAAGAGGAGACTGGAGGAAGAGCTGGAGAAGAGCCAGAGCAGTTTGGACAGCGCTGAGAAACAGAAGAGTGAACTGCAGTCTCAAGTCCTGCACCTGAGACACGACCTGACCCGTTTGGAGGAAGCCCTGGATGAAGCAGCGCAGGAGAGGGAGGAGCACAAGAGGAAAGATGAGGAGATGTCTGAACAGATTAAAAAGATGGAAGACGTTCTCGAGGAGGAGCTTGAACAGTTTGAGAAGCGACTTAAAGACAAGGACGCTGAGGTGGACAGTTTGTTTATTGGGCATTGAGTTGCCGCTGTGCAGAGATTCCAATGTCCGTACGTGTTTGCAGGTGGCTCAAGAAAGGGAGAAATGGGAGGAGGAGCGGCAGGAGAAAGTGAAAGAACTCCTCGACGTGACGCTCATCCTTGATGGGCTGAGGAGAGAGAGGGAGGAGGAGGTGAAGGCTCTGCTGGAGAAGCAGGTCCGAGCTGTTGAGGAAGAGACGGCGACCCTCAGGAGATCTCACCGGCGGGAGATTGAAGACCTGAAGGTTGAACATCGGCAAGAGGTGGGAATTCCATCCCTGCAAAGAATAAAAGTCAAATGTCAGATAACACATTTCCAGCAAAGCCAGTGGTGGAGTAACTGATCAAACCACATGTTTGTGATAGTTTTTTTTCAGCATTTGGAACCAAACCATTATATAAGGAGGACACTCCCACCCCAGCTGAGGGTCAATTTCCATTTTCGATGTAGCTTCAAATCACAAAAGAGGTCAATTAAGAACCTTTCCGACCTGTCCATGATTAAACTAACTAAACAGACTCATGTTATTTATCCCATTCATCGGACACACTTCGCCTCCGTCGCTACATGGCTGCATTTCTGTTCTGAGCTCTGGATCGCACATGGAGTTCCACCGCGATGCGCGGACACACATTAATCCTATTATTGATTGTTGTCAAACAGCACCAGCACCAGCATATCCAGCGCACTACTGACTGAGTAGCAACACACACACACACCTTCTCTGTCAAACCCATCAGCATTTCAACCTGCTTCTAGTTCTTCACCATGACAATCCACATGAACGTCTAGATTTCAGATTTGAGGACCCGCCTGCAGAAGGAGCTGCTGGTAAAACAGACCAGTCTGGAGGATGAACAGAAGAGACAGATCAGCTTAATCAAGCAGGTATTTGACGGGGGAGATGTTCTACCAGCAAAGTCGTTTTCCTGGTGGTCTGACTTAGCTTTTTGTATCCACACCTTCCGTTCCACCTTCTGCAAGGTTACTGAACGTGAACACCAGAGGATGATGGCAGAGCTGATTGCCCAACATGGCGAGGAGCTGAGCCAACTGAGGACAAAGGTGTCTTTGGAGATGAAGGAGACCATGGAAGCTGCTCACCAGGCTGAAATGCAGCAGGCACAGGTATAATAATGCATGTATGAACTCCTCCTACACACGCATCACAAGCTGTACCTCGCAGCAAAAAGTCTCCTCTGTCTTTTATTTCTGATGCTGTTAGATTTAACAGCAATTTAATGCCCACAGACATTTGTCAAGAACATTGACTATGACTCCTTTGGTGCACACCTGTGTTCTTCACACCACTAGCTTGAAATGCTATGCTAACAACATCACAAGGAGTCATGCCAGAGTTGACTTCTCTGCTGGGTTTGTTGTGCTCTTCCACTTTACGGCACTCACGCCAACCCCGTTGCCGTAGAAACAACAGTAGTTTACGTTAGGTCTGGACTCTCTGGAATCTTTGGTCCGGACTGGACTTTAATAAGTTGCTCTACAACAAGACTAAGGACAGATCTGATATACAGTAAATGGTACTTTATGCTTTCAGGTCCAAAAAGCCCTTGAGCTTGAAGCCTTACGCTTGAGCCTGACAAAGATCCATGCGACCCCACTGGAGTTGATGCAGGTAAACCAGCTGCAGGAGTTAAAAATCACCGAAGTTCAGGCCTCTGTGTGAGAGACATTTACCCAGGAGAGCTCACTTTTACAGGCGCAGCATGAGTCCGAATTGGACCAAATCAGACAACTGAACGAGCAACAGCAAGAGCAACTGCGTGAGCTGCATCAGAGAGACATTGGTGAGAACTGAGTCATGGTTGCGTCACTACAAAATGTAAAACCTTGGGGGAAAAAAAAAATCTTCCACGTGAATGAATCCTTTTATTTGTATTGTGTATGACGTTCAGATGAGCTGAAACAGCAGTGGGAGAGTCGTGTGGCTCGGGAGAGATTTTCTGTGGAGGAAAAACGGCGCAAAGAGACACAGGTCAAACGCTTGTATTGAATGTTGGAGCATCCATGCCATGTTTATTTCACTTACAATAGAGTCCATGATGATTTTCTTTTTACAGGCTCTAAGGTCAGAGTATGAGAAGGAAGCCTCCAGTGAGGAGCAGAAACAGAGTCTGGAGAAAGAACTGAAAGAGGCCTTAGCTTCCAGAGATTCTGCTGCCAGTGAGTTGCATTCTTCTCCTTTATTATTTATTATCTTTTAATTCTGATAATTATAATCTAATTAAAAATATATATTTATACAACTATAATACCATTTATTTATAAATTTGCAATTTATAATTTAATGCAATTTATTCAAGTATTGGGTGCAAATGCTGTTAATGCTGCTTAGGTGCACTGGAGGATTTGGTCTTGATTCATCAGGCGTTGCTTCAAGAGAACGAGCAGAAAGCGCTCCACCTACAGGAGAAAGACCAGCAACTGCAGCAAGAGGTGACTCACTGAAACTGCTGTGATGTTATTGTTTGTTTGATCCCAAAGCAAATTCATTAATTGAGACATTAAAAACATAAAACGCAAATGCATTTAAAAGTGAGACTGCTTACTAAACTAATAAAATGCATAAATGGAAGTTCATTGAAACATCATCCAACAGCATAACACTTCCAGCCATCGATCTGATGGACGGAGTACTCAGGTGGCTGTTTCCTGTCTCTGCTGCAGGTTTTGCGCCTCCAGGAGGAGAAGGAGCTGCTGAAAAAGAGCTCGGAGCAGGAAGTGGGCCAGCTGTGGAGCCAGCTGGAGAGCATGAGGGCCAGTCGACAAGATCTGGGAGGTGAGGCTGATGAACCTGAGTGTTTTCTCATTTGATCGATAAAGGGCCAGGTGTTCACGGAGACTACTTCAGGTGATTTTGCAGAAGTGTCTGGACCTTTGGAGCCTGAATACAATCATTTGAAACCGGGTCCTAGAGTGTCTGTTCACCCATCTTTACAAATATCTCCTTTTTATCTCAGTCATATTCTTGTGTGTTTATTTCTGTGGCAGTTACAGTGCCACCTACAGGTGGGGCATATGTACTACAATGTATTTACTGGATTTGTGTGGACATACACATTTCTGTGGACAATTCCCTGTTTACGGAAAACTATTGTGGTTCAGTCTCCTTGTGAACACGTTGTCACACTCTATGAACAGAAAAATCTGGCTGCTGACATTCATACAGCCTAATGGAAAACCTGAAATGTTAGATTGTCAAGCATCAATTACTTAATCGGTACTTTTCTGTTTCTCCTCCTTGTTTTGTCAGAGCTGAAAGAGCAGCTATTAGCACGCTCATCCCGAGTTGAAGACATCGAACGCCTGAAGGCAGAATTTAATGAGCAAAAACGTGAAATCAAAGCGCAGAATGAGGCTGAGCTGGAAAGCCTCAGGAGGTACGTGAGCACGAGCGGCAGAGTGGAGGCATGACACCTTTTGTTTCTTCATCCATCACAGTGGGCAGGTTTACAAATGGAATCCAAATCACCTATTTCTGGTAGTGGTTTAGTCTGCGGTTTCCCCTTACAGTGTTTTCTTCATTTCCTCAGGTACTTTGAGCAGCGTCTACAGGCATCGGAGGAGAGCTACAGAGAGGAAATCGCTCTGCTGCAGCTGAGGCTGGTAGAAAGCGCGTTAGAGGAGTCTGTGATTAAAACAGCAAATAGCAGGTATGTGAGTATTAATATGTAGTGACATCACACAGTAAGGCATTATGTCATCATTGCATGTCCGTTTCAGTTTCACATCTGGAGGTCAAGCCGAAGAGGAAACGCACAATGTGCCTTTGGATAAATCCGAGCAACACAAGGTAAAGGTGACACACACACACACACACACACACACACACACACACACACACACACACACGTGTTTCTCAAACAGAGATAAATACAAAGAGAGGCTGGTATATGTATTTTTTTGTGACCAGCACTTTTTATTCTTTTTAACAAAGCACATTTTATTTTATTAGTGTTTGCCTTTTTTTAAATCTCCTGGAGTTTTTTATCATTTTAATATTCTGTGTTGAATATTTTAGCACCTTACACTAAGACAAACTCTTTGTTTGTACATACATACTTAATCAAATCAGATTCCGGCATTGATCCTCATCATATGTTCATGTAAAAGACGGAAAACAAAATACATGAAATGTTGACAAAATACAAAGCTATTGAAACAACCAAACTGATAGACAGTTTAAGAAAATATTACCGGCTGACAGCAACTGGTTGACTATTTGACCACACAATACTTTGTCTGTGTTCCTTTCATGACTGTTCTGTCTCAAACAGGGAGACCTTCAACTGAAAGAGATGCATGCCATGGAGCTGTCCAGTCTGCGGTCGTCTTTGTCTCTTTCCTTTAAGGAAGAACTGGAACAGGTCAGACAAAGAATCTCCCTCCGTCGGAGGTCCTGGGCGTGTCTGTCACCTTGACGTTGTTTTGTTTTGTGCATCTTTAGGCACGCTCAGACCTCACAGATCATTACTTTAGAGATCTGCAGGAGATGAAGACTCGTCATGCTCTTGAGTTAGAGCAACTCCGAGCCAAACTGTCGGACCGTCACATACAGGGTATGCTTATCTCGCATACGTCAAATTAAACCCCTTTGCGTTCCATTTTTTTTTAAAAAAACTCTTAATTCTCTTTACCCTAGAGCTTATTCGAATCCGCATGGAGGCAGCAAGACAGGTTGAGGTAAGACGATTGACACAAAATAACTACTAAGTAGTTTTGAAACTACTTTTGATCTGTGTAATGCAAAGCTGTGGTGGTTTGAATTAGGTGGAGGTTGAATTGAGGATGTGGTGTCACAGCGAGGAACTGCAGACACAAATGACCATCATCCACACCCAGGAGAACAGGCTGGCTGAGCTGAGCAGGCAACACAACGCAGAGAGGCAGAAGTATACGCAGAAGGTACAAACATCTCAATGCGGAAATGTTTCCAAGAAAATGAAAGGACCACTGACTTCATGGGGTTGATGTGTGTGTGTGTGTGTGTGTGTGTGTGTGTGTGTGTTTGGGGGGGCTGCTCCAGTTGAAAGAGGACTTTGCGCTGGAGCTTGTTCACTTTGAGGAAGCGCTGAAACAAGAGAGGGAACATGTGCAGGAGGAGAAACAGATGAGACTTGAGCTCCAAGCAGCACACGAGGCTGAACTTGCTGCCTTGAGGAGTGAGAGGGAGAGGACGTTGTTGGAAAATGCTCTCAAAGAGCAGAAGATAAAGACCCTACAGGCGGCGCATGGCAACAATGAGAGTAAGATTTGGTTCAGCTAAAGGGGGAAGTGTGGTAACAGGATAACATCAGTGTCAGGAATCTTCCCTCAGCGTGTAACAACGGTTTGCTTTCAGGCCTGCAGGTACTGGAGGTAAGGCAGGAGCTAGAAGCCAAGTACAGCAGCGAGCTGCAAAGAGAGAAGAGCCACATGGCAAAGGAGATCAAGGATATCACGGTTCTCCTGCTGAAGCAGGGTGAAGAGCAGCTACAGCGAGCCCAAGAGAGGTGAGTCAGCTGGAAGGGAGGAAACCATTGATGGTTTGGTTATTGGATAGTATCTTATTATTTTACAGCATGTGTAGATGCACGACTGCTTATTTCAATTACTTTTCAATTACTTAATGTACTAAAAATGTATTTTTTTGCCCTTTGGACTAAAACTGTCTATAATTGTGTTTGTTTATTCAGTTTTCAAGAAGAAAAAACATTGATGGAGCAGTGTTTCGCGCAGAAAACTGACATTTCTCTGGCAGAGCTTAAGAACAAACACCAGGCTGAGCTGGAACAAGAGAGAGCGACACTACTCAACAAACACTCACAAGAGATGAACACACTCGATGCCAAACACAAAGCCCAACTCGAGTCACTCAGTGCCAGTCACAGCGATCAGCTCGTTGCTATGAAGGCTGAGCTGGAGGACAAGCACAAGTCTGAGATTGTTGCCCTGGAAGCCTCCCTCAATTGCAAACGAAAGAAAGACCTTGAACGTCTGGAGGCCGTGTTTGAAGACGCCAGTAAAGCTCAGCTTGAAGCTCAAGAGGCAGCGTTGGTGCTCAAACACCAGGAAGAGAAGGACGAGCTGGAGAAAAGAATGCTTGGCAATATGGACACTTTGGAAGCAACATACCTAAAGGAAATACAAGTGAGAGCACACATTCATAGGTCTGAGTTGGGCCTTTAAACTGTCAGTGTTATTGAGTCCTTTTGTGTTTTTACTTTCAGACCGTCCGTGAGGAAATGGTGAAGCTTGAAGAGAGACACGTCCAAGACCTTAACAGTGAAAAGACGGAGCACCAGCGGATACTGGAGCGTCGTACTGCAGAGCAGCTGTCCAGCAAACAGAAGCTGAGGCAGGAGCTCGCTCAGCTCCATGTGGAGAAATTCCAAGCCATGGCGGCAGAGCTCAGCCATGTTCACAAGGTTGGTCATGAGGTTTCATAGTTGGCTGAACCTGTGAACGTGTTAAAACAGCATTGGAGTGTGAGTTTGCTCTGTGCTTGGACTCACAGGAGGAGATGTCTGCTCAGAAAGAGTCTTTGGATGCTGAACACTGCAAAGCTCTGGAGCTCCTCAAGCAGCAGGTATCATTCAAATCATACATACGTGTCCTTGTAAACAACCAAGCAACAATGCCGAGCAAATGCAAGTCCATAATGTGATTTGACCAAAAAAAGTGAGGGGAAAATTAGGCAGATCAGTCGCTATGGCTTGAAGTGAACAAAGAAATACACTGATATCCGGAATAAAAGGAGACTCGGGGTCTGTGCAGAAGTATAAACGCTCATGACACAGAAGCTTCAAATAAGAATCTTTTATTGCCCCCCCTCCCCCCGCCCCCCTTTTCCTTCCCTTGTCTTTCGTGTCTTATTATCCTCTGCTGTCTCAGGTTTTAGAGCTGGAGAAACAGCACAACATCGCTCTCCAGGAGCTCTCACACTCTTACACTGCAGACAAAGAGCAACTCGTGCAGCAGCACCAACTCCAGCTACAGGTTTGTGTGCATGTCTGTCTGACGTGTGAATGCTATTATCTTTCAAACAGGATTGTTTTCAGTATTTGTCCCTAAATATCTTGTCTCTACATGTTCCAGCCTCAGAGTTGGAATCAGATAATCCTTTGTTCATCCTGTTTACCCGTATACTTCTGTGTCATAATTATTTTGGATTTTGTCAGAGCGTCTGTGCATGTGAGCATTGTGACTGCTTTTTGAACTGCCTTGTGGCGGTATTCCATGAGTATCCGGTGCGGGTGTTTTGTAGGAGGTAAAGGGTATTTCCGCCCGGGAATTGGAGGCATGTCGCAGGGAGCTGGAAGAGGAGGCGTCAAGGCAGCGTCAGCACTTCCTGGAGGAGGTGGAGCTCCTCAAAGTCCAATCCGAGGAGACGTTGCAGGACAGGATTAACCAGCTGAAGGTAAAACACAAGAATGCTGGAGAAAATGATGGGGGGATGAGAAGAAAAAATGAAATGGGATAAAACCCTAAAGGTCATATTGTGACATTCAGGTCACCCCATGAAGCCAATTCATCATACCATATATTATTTTTAATTGTGTATTTATTAGAACCAGAGTGCCTGTTTGAATTATGTAACTGCTGCGGATTATCACGATGTTGTGTGTGTGTGTGTGTGTTGTGGCATTGCCCCTTTTAATCTCCAGCTGTACCAGTTTGCTCCTCGGGATAGTTGGACTCTTGGACTCCGTCCCACTGGAGCTTTATTCAAACCCAGTTTCAACATAATCCCACCATCATATATGTAGAAGTGTTCTTGTCCATCTGTGCTCTCTGGATGTGTGTGCTGCCGGGCTTTGCGTGCGTGCGTGCGCGTGCATGTGTGTGTGATGCTGCCATCTGAGCAGGGGCTAAATGGGATGGATCTAAGCTTTTTATCCTCTGATGCAGAAGGTTTTAATGCTGAAGGTACTTTTTATTTTGTACAATTTGAAATGTGCAGTTAGTGGTCCACTATAGATCGTCCTGAGGGTTCTCTGGCTGCAGAACAAAATGGACACAGGGTTGATTTTTCGTTGTTTTCTCTGAAGACCGACTGTGAAAAGCAGAAGGGGGTGGAGCTTGAGGACCTGAGGCGGAGTTTCACATCAGAACAAGAGGAGAAGGAGCGACACTACACAGGGAAAATGAGCCAGCTCACTGCCCAACTGCAGCAGTTGGATGCTGTGGTGACCCAGGTACTGGAGACACACACACAATCATTTTTAGTCAAGACAAGACTGTTCGGAGACAAAGGTCATATACAGATCAGTGTAACTTAAACTTGGATTCAGAGACTGATGAACACCGATGTTCCAGGCTACACTTCTCGTCCAGAGTGGATTTTACTTTGAATTACATTTTGTGATGGGAAATAATTACAATAATAAATCACCACAAACCAGAGCTTGATGTGCAAAGTTAACATTTTCTGATGTAAACTGAATCATGCCACTCATTCATTTTTAATTCCCTTCATTACTAACAAACGATATAATTGTAATCATCCCTTCCCAAAGTACGGACCTTTCTGTCGTAATTCTTTCAACAAATAACAGTGAAAACGAAACCATTCAATGTGAACTATTAAATGAACTCTGAATTTAATTCACACCTCTTCAACAGATTTCACTATTCAAACCTAATAAATTGCTCAGTCAGTGTACACACTTTAGTTTCTCTGGCACCTGTCTGGTTTGGCTTTTTATAGTGACATATTAACAAACCCCCGAGGTCAGCAAAGAGCCTCTGAAGAGAGGTGTGGGGGGGTGCTGTTGTCGAGGCAACTACATTGTTTTGTTGGTGCAAGTGGCTGCATGAGACATTTTTAATGGGAAGAGCGGGAGGGGCAGAGGAAAGAGAGGGAAGGTGAAAGCAGAGGAAGGCTATGGACTGCTTGAGGAGGGAAAAGTACAAAAAAACCCAGAAAGCGTCTTCTGTTACCACACGCCCACTTGGCTCTGAAGCATTTCAACATTTCAAAGGAAGAGGAGCGTGGTTTGTTCTTTCGGTTCTCCTGGTTAAAATCAGATCCAAGTGAGTCTTTCTTTGGATGTTTCTGCCGTATATATTGACTTACAACGGACAGAACTTACCTGTTGAGACTCTTACGTGTAAATAATCAGAAGTCTTTCTTTTGAGCCGTTGTTTTTATTTATTTGATGCAAGGAGCGTGATGAATCCTCTCTGTGTGTCAGATTATTAGGTTTAATGATATGTAGATTGGATTTCCAAGCTTCCTCTCTGTTGGTTGTCCCCTTTCAGCTGCGAGCAGAGGTTGGCTGTCTGCAGGGAGAGTTAGCCGGCAAGCGTGCAGAGATGGAGACCCTGGATACCCTCCTCCAGCGGCGGGAGCGGGAGACTCAGGAGGGAAGCAACCTGCTCAAAATGCTAACGGATGACCTGCACACTGCGAAAGAGGAGCGGTAAGGAATATTAATCGCTGGTTCTGTCATATGCACTGGACATGTATGTGGTTTTAGGTGGCAATTACAGGCAAGTTTCCACTAATTTACTGTCTAAATGACTTTTCCATGTGACATAGAGTTCAACCTGTTTTATTCTCAGTGATATTTATGTCACTTTGTCTTTTTAACATCTTTTATGTCCGATCTAGTCATGTGCTTCTGTTTCTGAAATGTGACTGTACCTGATGTTCTCCTCCCAGGTGTAAACTGCACAAAGCCAACAACATGCTGAAGAAGCTCTTGAGTGACATGTTCCGCAGCACGATTGCCACAGAGGAGCTGATCGGGCAGAAGATCTGTGCCAGACAGAACAAATTTGAGCTGACTGCCCCTCTGAGGAGCTCAACAGGGAAGAAAGATGCTCAAGAATCAGGTGTGTTTACGTGGGTTGTTCATGTTTGTGTTCATTATTTTCTCTGCCCAGCCCGTCTGTAAACTTGTTTTTAAAATCAGGTATTTCAGTCGCGGACATGACATCGGAGGACTTGGAGCTGACCCAGCTGCCCTGTGAGAGCTTGCTGGTTTCAGATGGACAGCTCAATCGTGAAGGAGAGGAAGCTGCTCTGAATGCCTGCAGAAGTCTGCGTCACACCGTAGATACACTGCTGGAGCTGCTCAACCAGGCCAACACGCAGGTAAAAGCATCTACAGACCAACTCAAAACTTCTCTCTAAGAAATCCGATTCACACTTGCAGTGGGGTTCTCTCTTTTGTCCAGCTGGAGCAAACTCACACCGTCCATATGTCTCTGGAGGAGAGGTTTTCTCATGGCAGAGAAGACTCCACCCAGCTCGTCGAGCAGCACAAGCTCTTACTGCAGCAGATTGACCAGGAGGCCAAGCAGAAGAGTCAGCTACAGCTGCAGCTCCACAAGGCTGAGGGTGAGCGCCGCTTACTGGATTTCTGTCTATCGGTCATACAATTATGTTCTGTGTTAACATCTATAAATTCCAGGCATTTTTGTGTGTTTTGGCTGGTTAGAATGCTCTCTGATTACAAATCCACAAACCGCAGCAACTTCACCATCTCCTCCACGTCCTACATTGTTTATGTGTTTTCGTTGTGTGTGGGTTCCACAGCAGAGGTACTGGGGTTGTAATGGAAAAGCTCCTGTCTGGGACCGAGGGGAGCTGGAACTGTGTGGTGAAAAAGCCAGAGTGTGAGAACTTGAACTCATGTGTTCAGGGCTCCTGGAGGGCTATGTGGCTGAAAAGGCCGTTCTGGAGGAGAACCTGCTGCAGAAGGAGGCCCAAGAGGAGAAGTTGGTGGAGGAGCTGGAGGACCTGAGGGGGAAGCTGCACCAGATGCACAGTGTCACTGCCGAGCTGGAGGCTCTCAGAGGGAAGCATCAGGAGCTCAGCGAGGAGCACACCATCCTCCTGCGCCAGAAGGAGCATCTCACTGCGGGTCTGGGAGACAGGGAGAAGGGTGAGTGTTGCCAGGCAATGAATGATTCTTTTGTTTTCCTGAACTTGAATATACACTTACTGTATGCGATGCCTGCGCTCAGATGTATCCTCTCTCCGTAGGCCGTTGGCTCAGTTTAGATCCTGGTGCAGGTTTGTGGGTCAGAGTGTGAGTGTGATGAGGAGGTGGTGATGATTCCGCTGCCTATTTGCTGTGCTGTGTAAGGCCATCGCAGAGGCCCTTGGATTGCGGTGTATTCTTACTTACATGTGCTATCAGCACATTTTTGTCCTTTCAGGGGGAAAGGCAGTATGTGTAACCTTCTGGGTGTGTGTGTGACTTATCCTCCATAATTATTCCATATATTCCACACCGTGTTCACTGGACTCTTCTCTTTGTTGAAGCACTCCTGGCAGAGGCTGATCGGTTGACCCAGGACAGGCTGGACGTGCAGCGTCAGGCCGAGAAGGATCGCAGCTCTCTGTCCCAGCGCCTCAGGGCTCTAGAGAGAGAGCTGGAAGAGCAGGAGACCAGGGGTCTGGAGACGGAGCTGCACCACAAGACCCACACAGACGACCTGAACCAGCGTGTCCAAGCACTGGAGAAACAGCTGAAACACAACCGGCAGTTTATACAGGTGATTCAAGGAGGAGTGTTTTATGGGGGAAAAAAAAGGAAAATCTGATCAACTTTGCAAGATTTTTTGTTTTTGATTCAATTTGACCTGTTTTCATTTTTGCTGTTTTTTATCACAAGATCCCTGAAAACTGCGAGAGGAATACAATTATCATTATTAAATTTCATGTTTCAGTTTTGTTCTAGAATATAGAGGGAAGTTTGATGTTCTGTCCACCATTTTGAAATTTACGATCTTATTAGTAATCATTAGTTCATACGTTGATGATGAAGCGTATCAAACATGACTTACAATATCATTGATGACAGCAGATGAGCAACATGAACTTTTCCATGTGTTTCTTGACAAGCCTGAGGCAAGTTTTTGCCACAATTTGGTTATTTGTTTGAATTCGTTTCCAAACAGGAACAAGCTATTGAACGCGAGCACGAGAGAGACGAGTTCCAGCAGGAGATCCGACAGTTGGAGGCCCAACTCCAACAGTCGGCCAACGTGGACGTCAAAGGACGCAGGGTGAGACCTGTTTACTATGTGTGGTTAAATATGTCGGCTGCAATGCATTGTTCTGAAGGTGATCGGTGACTATTTTTTTCAATAAATATTTTTTATATATTTATATTTATTAAATATTTTTTCATAAAATTGTGTACTGCCGAGTTGTGAACCGGTCTAAGTTGGTCCCAACCATCTGCACATACTGGACATACATTGTGTCTGCTGCACATTCTGTGGTGTCATCTGAATTGTCAACACAGCAAAATACAGGAAGTGCCTTACATTTTGTGTGCATTGTTTGCTTGTATGTGTGTTTAAGTGGACTAAAACATACCTCCCAGAGCTTGAAGTGATGCATGCCTTGTTACATTGAGCCTGACCTTTGCCATGTTTTTATCCCCGTGCCGAATGGATTGCTGTAGTTTGACGACTTGGTTCTGCAGGTATGAACTCGAACTGTAGCATACTCTCCCTCTTATGCATGGTGTGTATTTTACATCATTACGTCTGCGTCATAATCCGTAGATTCATTTTAGTTCCTTCATGTCCCTGCCATGAGATCCCCCTTTTCATCATTCGTTTGCTGGAATAAATGTGTGTGTTCCTCAGTAATTTCTCCTTCATCTTCGTGGCACTCCTCTCTGGAATGGCTTGCCTTCAACATTCTGCTGCAGAACCTGAATGGCCTCTTTGGCTATGACTCATTTTTCCCATTTAGAAATCCCTGTGCCGCTTAAAACACTGGAAACCATGCGTCCAAAATGCCGTCTCTTCCGTTTTGTTGGTAGGTGGAGAGCCTACAAGCTATTATCAAAGACAAGATGGAGGACCAGGCCTCTTTAGTCACAGCCAATCAGCAGGCACAGCGGGACCTCGCCGAACGCAACGAGGAGATCGACAAGCTCGCCGGACGAATCCGAGAGCTGGAGCATGCTCTGCTGAACAGTGACGAGTGTAATCGGTCTGTCGGTCAACTTGAACAAGAGCTGCACAGAGCAAAGTTGAGAGAGCAGGAACTCAAACAGGTACCAACAAATTCAGTCGGTAGTGAGTTAATTACAGTTTTATCTAATTCTTTTCATGTTCTCCTTTATGTATCTGCTCTTGTGCCTCCTGTCAGGATAAGCAAGCACTGGAGCAGCAGCAGTTGTCCAGCAGGCTTCAGATTTCAGCTTTGCAGTCCAAGCTGGACGAGACAAAACACTGTTACAACGACAACATCCACGACCCGACCCAGGAGCTCAGGGACGCCCTGGACACCGCTCAGCAGAGCCTGCAGAGCAAAGAGCATGAGGTTTGTCAGCGCAACATGATTGTTTGTCGACAAGAGCCACCCTCAGGTTAAAAGTGGAACAGCACAATGACCGCACAATTCCTTTTTAATCTTTGTCAGGTTGAAATTCTGCTCGGCCAACTGGAAAATGTGCAGAGTGACTTCAGCATCAAAGAGGCTGAGCTGAAACACCTCACGCTGCAGTTGGAGCTACTGTCCGATCAGAAAGCTGCTAGTGTCGGCGAGCTTCAGGAGCAGATTGCAGTCCTCAATGTGCGTCACATTTAAATCAATTTTAATTTCTTACACTGTTATGTCTGTTATGGATCGTTGTCGTTCTTTCAAACCAATGTTTAAATGCGTCTTGTCATCCTCCAACTTTGTCTTCATAGCTTCAGGCCATGTCCACACCAAGATGCTTTTTTGTGTAAACGCACATGTTTTGCACTGTGTAGGCTGATTTGTCCATGACACTTATTTAAAATTTGGTCTCAGGCTAAATTTTTTTTTTTTTAAAAGGCCACCCTCACCTTCTCAACCTACCCTCCGACCTTTTCCCCCCTGACGTCTCATGGCTACATGGTGGACTGAATTGTCGAGCCTATTACGAGGGCCAAATCTTCTGCTCCTCTGCGACTATGCTGAGCGGAACAGGTTTATGAACATCCACATCATTCTGGACCCACCGCTTCTCTTCTTCTGTTTTTGATAAATTTCAAACGCCACCTATAGGCCTGGAGTGTGAACTACAGCGTTTTGAGTCATTTCCAGTGGATCCTTTTGAACGCAGATATTCTTGATACGGTGCCAACGTAGATGTGGAGGGAGGGGGGGGGATTGTTTTTCTACGTGTGGACATGGCCTAAGTATTTAATGATGGTTGTGTTGTTTGAAAATCCAGACAAAAAGGACCATACCAATAATGCGATAACACTGCTTACAGGAGAATGTATCGGCCCTCACGATACTCACAGAGGAGAAAGAGGCAAAACAGCAAGAGGAGGACCCAGTGGAGGACAACCTCCCCTCTGCACTGTTGGAGGAGAAAAACCAGGAGATTGACCATCTCCACAGTGAGATCCATAGGCTGTCTGAGGAGCTGGAGAACACCAGGAACGATAAGGTCATAAGCACCCACAGGACTCGTGTTGTCACAGTGAAACTTCTAGTCGTTGACAAGCAGGTACTGATTGTTTTTGTCTCTTTGTAACAAAAGGATTTGGAAGCTGAGATCGACGATCTGAGCTCACAGGTGGAACATCTCAAGTCAGAAATCATCAGAGTGCGCCAGGACAGGCAGGAGGAAGAGGAGCGCCTTCACGAGGTCATCAGCACACTCCAGGCAGAACTCGCAACACTCGGCCCCAACCTGCATGAAGTCAGTGACTCTC
This sequence comes from Aeoliscus strigatus, assembly GCA_901007665.1. NCBI lineage: Eukaryota > Metazoa > Chordata > Actinopteri > Syngnathiformes > Centriscidae > Aeoliscus > Aeoliscus strigatus. Next base: position 48,284 of record CAAKHB010001161.1, read on the forward strand.
AGGATGGGGACAGCATCAACCCCTCGCCTGCTCCCAGTCCAGAACCTCCCCTCAACATCACCCAGGAGAGGAGAGGAGAGCCCAACAGCCTGAAACAAGAACTCAGCCTCACTCATTCGGCGTCCTCTCGTTCTCTTCAGTCACGTCTCAAGGCCCTTCAGAGTCAGCTGGAGACCGCGCTGGCAGAGAAAGACGGACTCGAGCGCTTGCTGCACACCCAGGAGGAGGAGCACAGACGACACGGCAAAGAGTTTGGAAGGAGGCTGATAGCCGAGAGGGAGAAGGCCGACGACCTCCAGGGTCTCCTCGCTATCACCGAGGCTGAGCTGGTGGACGTCAAAGCCCAGATGGAGGAGGAGAGGAGGAGAAGACAAGTGTCTGAGGAGGAGAGGGACCGCTGCAAAGTTTTAGCTCGCGAGGCAGGAACCTGGCAAGAGGAGAAATCTCGCCTGAGTTTACTGCTTCTTGAATTCCAACAGAAAGAACAAGAGAGAGCGACCAAGGAGCACGAGATGAATACAGAAATGGACGTGCTCCGAGAGAGCTGTGTCACTCTGGAAGAGCAAGTCCAGAAGCTCCGGGCGGAGGTGGTGGACATGGAGGAGGTCGTCGCTCAGGAAAGGGCAAAAGTTGAGGCACTTGAAACAGTGAAGGTAGAGCTGTCTGCTGAGCGCAAGGTTCTGAGGAGGAGGGAGGGGCAACTCCAGGAGGAAATAGAAAAACTCAGACAGGAAGTGACTTCATTGAAAGCTCAAATCGACAACTTAATGCTTCAGCTGAAAGAGAAGGAAGAAGAGGCACGAAAGGAGGTTTTGGTGAGTGTTTCCCCTACATTTACAGCTTTGGGGTGGATGGGGGGGTGCTCACCTGTGGGATTTGAGGAAAAATTGGAAAAAAAACAACATACTGAACAAGTGTATTGTTACTTTTAAAAGAATATGACGTTAACATCCCAAACACTTTATTTTATGGTCTATTTCCACTGAATAAACAAGTTTTTTAATGTTTTTACTGAAGATTGAACAAACAATGTTCAGTGTTTCATAGGTCAAATTTTGATAGTGCGTGCGTATGATCCAGAGCTGGAGAAACACCACAGAGACGATGTGCTGTCTGATGAACAGTTTAGTTTGTTTAATAAAGGAAACACAGAAAAGGTTCTTGAACGACTTCTGCTGTGAGCGGGCCCGACATGGAGAAGGACAGTAATTTAACTGTCAAGTGGTTCTGTGGTTAATGCTAGGGGAAACCATTGACATATAATCAATATTGAAGTTTTGTAAATGGGAGTAACTGTGTGGAGCAGCATAGGCCAGTGTTCAAAACAATGACTTGCGATAGTTTAGCTGGATCTGTTGAAAGTTAATTTTTTCCCCTTCAGGCCTCTGTTTGAGGGTCTGAGTTCCCCCAGTGTGCTAGCACACAGAGCTAGCTGTGCTTGCTGCTAGTCATAACACTGCAAGACCACATCTGGTTCTAGTTAGCGCGCGAGTTACCACGTCATCACAGCGCTCCCGAGATGGCACCGTCACACCCGTGCAGAGGAAGTGACATTAAAATGAGGAAGCAGAAGAAACATTTCCAGTCGCGTTGCTGTTGTTTAAAGCTCTTGGGGACTTCATTTTATTTTATTTGTTGTTTTTTCCCAGACACGACGTGGTAAGAAGTAGTTGTGGTTGTTAAAAGGGATTTGTGGATGATGATGTTTAAACACCTCCAACTAGCCATAAATGCACCTCCAACTAGCCATAAATGCACCTCCAACTAGCCATAAATGCACGCTACGCTACGTGTTTTGTCATGAGTAGACAAAGATACAGTCCGTTTGTGCGTCACAGACTCATGCTGAGGTGACTCTGGCCAGAGCAGATGAGGCCTTAAGGCAAAGGGAGACCGAGCTGGCCATACTGGGGGCGGAGCATCAGGCCCTGAGGGCAGAGCTGACGGCAGTGAAACGGGGATTGAGGAGCAGCACTGAAAGAGCCGAGAAGTTACATGAGGAAGGACAGGTGAGCAGTCACTCACAGTTCCGACACAGGAGCCAGACAGTTCCTGACGCATCTCATGTCCCGCGTGTCAGACCAAAGACCGAGCCCTGGCCGAGCTGGAGACAGACAACCAGCACCTGAAGGGTGAGCTGAGCCGTCTGCAGGAGGACCTGACCGCACAGGAAGAGGAGCTGGCCTATCGGCAAACAGAACTACAGCAACTCCGACAACAGTGTCACCTGCAGGACCCACAGAGGGGTGAGTGCTGGTTTGAGACAGACCAGTCTGTATAGACATTGTCACCAGAGCTTCAGCGCTGACATTTCTGGCTTTACAAAGCCTTTTCACCAGTGTGTGTGACACATTGTCTTGGTACAGTCACGAGTCATAACGGAGCAACACGTCCTTTTCTTTCAGACTTTTCTCACAAAACTTTTGAAGATACCGTGACGGTCTTCCGTGGGGAAATCTCTCTGAGCTCTCCAGAGGTTTTACGGAGACTCGAGTGTTCTGAAGACCGTCACCTAGAACGTTTCCACGCTTCAGTTCTCGACTCTCGTGTCTCTGAACTCACCGTGATGAACAGCACGGGCGTCGATCCGCCCCAGGTCATCCATTCTCCTGCCGCTGTGATGGACCACTCCAGGACCATCACCCCAGATCCAGCCACACAAAGTTCCCACTCTCTGCGGTCCGTGTCAGAAAACTTCTCCATGTTGGACCCAGGGGACGGTGACAAAGTATAAAACTGATTCATCCACTCTCAGCTAAATTTCTTCAGGATTCACACTTCCATTGTTCATTTTTTGCCATATTTTCTTTGAAGGCACATGAGTTGGAACGCCTCAACCTAACGACACCTTCATCTCCACTTGGCTCCACGTCTTCTTTGTCAGCACCAGAATGGGCCAGTGACGGATACGGCAGCAGTGAGTATCACCCGGCAGCTATGTCACCACAGACAGTCCAGAAGATCAGAAAGCACTGACGCTTCTTCTCATCCTTGTTCAGACGTGAGCTCTGAGCTGGGTGCCAGGCTGAGAGTGGAGCTGGCCCAGACCGAGAGGCTGGATTCTCAGTTTGTGGCATATCTCCGCTGTCGGGGCATGAACCCCACCACGAACACAGACAGCGCTGCGGGCAGCATGAGCTACAGCGAGGACCTTCTGTCCCCAGAGCTACAGGTGGGCTAGGATGCTAATTTATCTTGGCTCTTTGGCTGTCAGCCAAATACTGCAGTAGTGTGACCCAAACCACCAGCTGTGTTATGTAAAATGAACATGTTGAAGAGAACAGAATGGAATAAAATCTTTGTTGTCATAAGACAGGTACACTGAAATAGGATGAAACCCTTTGTTGTTAAAAGAAAGAAAAGACAGTGTACCACTATATAAAAAATGCTAAAAAGAGTTTTAAAAACTAAGAATAAGTGAATAATAATATACATTAATAAATATAAAGATAGATAATTAAATAGTTCCATATATTGATGTGGTACGGCGACCTCCGCAGACCGTGAACTTTGATTGGACTGTTTGCATCACATGACTTTCCCAGCTTTTGGATGCCGATCTAGTTGACCTCACCTTCATTCAGAACAACGAAAACGCTGACACCCAGAAAAGAACACGGATTGAACAAGGAGCAGACAGATCCACGCAGGAGTATAAACACTAACTGTATCTTTCCATCTTTCTTTAGGGTCTGTTAAAGAAAGTGAATCAAGAAAGCTGCCGAATTCTCAATTTCTCTCAACGCCGTCCCACTTCTTCATCCCAGCCCCACGCTCCAGACTTCAAAGTTCTGACACAGTCGAGTCAAACACAGTATGATTCCGAGCAGAGCACCGTGTTATTGAACCCACGGGCCAAGGCATCCTCCAAACCCCCCATGAGCTGGCAGCAAGAAAAGAGGGCGCTGCAGGAGACAGTGATCGCGCTCCGAGAGCTCCTCTGTCGAATGGCTGACAGACGCACACGCGTGGGTTTTGTTCCTCTTTTGAAACCAGCAACCTTCTATTCGTATATTGACAATTGTCCCTGGTATTTTGAGCCATAAATCACAGCTGTGGAAATAACAGGAACATTTATTGCAGACATATTCTATTTGGTAAAAAATTGACCTGGTAGTTAATACAATTTTCTTTTTTTGTTGCTCTTTCTCAGACCAACTCAGAAGGTGACAGAGAGCAGGTCCAGACCGACGGACAGACTGAATCCCAAATTAGAGACGAGTTGGAGGAAAACCTGAGGCAGCTGCAATGTGCTTATGAGACACAACAAGAGCAAAAGAGCAAAATACAGTCACTCAGGTATATGAGAAATACATTTTCCCTCACATATATTAACAATAATAATAAATTGGTATTGCAGAGTGCATTGCAAAGAAATTACACTGGAAAAAAAAGAGAAAATGCAATACTAATACTGTTTAAAAAATTATTCACGCATTACGTGAAAATGTGTGTATCAGACAGCTCTGATATATAGAAATATAAAATTATGAGTGAGAGCAATTACGAAATGTGAAAATGAAATGAATTTTTTTTTTTCCTGCAGGATGAGTGTTGAGGAGGGAGAGGAAGCTTTGAGGGTGGAGCAGACCCGAGTCCAGGAGCTTCTGCAACAACTGAAGCAGGAGCGAGCATTTAGCGTCCTTAAGGACAGAGAGTTGGAGGAGAGAAGAGAGGTAGGATCATGGACGTCTGTTTCCAAGGGAACGGTGGGGACATGTTCCCACCACTTTTCACCTACATTCATTTTGGACCCACCACACTTACACTTTACTTTGACCCCTGCCCTCGTCTGTAATGTGGTTTAACCGTGAGCTCTTTCCTCTCCAGGCTGCTCACGTATCCTCTGAGCAGCAGAGGTCAGAGGTCCTGGCTCTGAAGGGTCAGATGGAGCAGGAGAGGGTGGCATGCAGCAACCTCAGACGTGAGCTCCAGATAGAACAGTCTCGCAGTGGGCTGCTGGAGAACCGCCTGGTCGACACCCAGAAGAGGCTGGAGGAAGAGCGCCATCAGTCCGCCCATCAACATGATCTCAGCCTGCAGGAGAAGCTCCGCCTCGAGCACCTCCTGACCGAAGCCGAGTCTCACTTGTCTAAAATCCACTCAAAGCTCGCTGAAGCTCACAGGAAGCTGGATGAAGAGCGGGACCGTTGCTCGAGGCAACTGGATGAGATGAGCCGTGGACATGAGGCAGACACGGCCAGAGACAGGAAGTTCATCTCTGATATGCACGCCCAGCTGGAGCAGGAGCGGAGGCAAGGGGAGGAGCTGGCTGCCACGACGGAGAAACTGAGGGCGGAGCTGCTGCAAAGCAAAAAAAAATGGGAAGAGGACAAAAGCCAGGGGGAGATGCAGAGGGAGCAGGCTGCGAACTGCCATCGCATCGCTGTGGAGACTTTGAGAGAGCAGAAAGAGGAAGCTAGCTGCGCTCTAGAGGTGGAGCATGAACGGTCCAGACAGCGAGAGGTGGAAGTGTCAGAGCTCAAGGAGAAGCTACGGCTGCAGAAGGACAAGGAGAGGGAGAGGGAAGAGCAGTGGGAGAGAGAGAGGAGGAAGGGGTGGCAAGAGCAGATGGAGAGGGACAAACGACTGGAGAGGACAAATGAGAAGCTGGTGAGACAGCAGCATTTATCCCCTGATTGATTCAACTCTGTTTGCTGTTGACAAATAACCAGACTAACCCAGACATTCATCCTGACTTCAGCGTGAGATGGAGCTGCTCAGGCAGCAGGATCAACAGCGTGTCCAGGACCTGCAGCACACCCTGTCCGAGCTGGAAAGACAGGAGAGGGACATGACCGCTCAGAGGCTGTCGGGACGAGGCACGGGACATCAGCACGAGGCTGCAGCCGCCCAGCAGCCCTCCAGCAGCTCCCAGACAGGCAGCTCACAGAGCCCCCAGCAGGTACAGGTGTGAAAAAATGTCATTTCATTTCATTTTTCTTACATCTAATCTAAATGTCTAATTTCTAGTTCAAAACTCCCTTTACACTTAAAATAAGACAAAAATACTTCTTTCAGACAGTCTTCTCGTTTCACGCAGATTCTCATTTAAATGCAGAAAAATCTGCCTGTGGAGCATTTTTTTTTTTCAAAGCAAAAAAAATCTTACTCCACTGCCAGATTTTCCTGCTTATTTCAAGTGATAATTTGCTTGAAACAAATATATAAAACAGATGAGTTTTTCAGGTGATGTCTTATTTTGAGGGTACAGAGATTTTATGACTAGAAATTGACATGGACAGCTGTTAAGAAATGAAGAAAACCTTGTCAAGGTTTCCTTGAAAGGTGACAAGTTGCACTTCACAGCCCAGTTGCTGTCATTAGGGTAATGATTTGGCGGCTTCCTGCAACAGAGCGAATAGGATTACCGTAATGACAGCAATTTGGTTTTGAAGTGCAACTGCTCAGCTTTCAGGAACCATTGGATGTTTTCTGATGCTTGTGTAATTAGAGTCCATTGTGCGCTAGCGATGATACTCTTGTTAGTGAGCTGTTCACTTCATTCATTGATACTCTTGTTAGTGAGCTGTTCACTTCATTCATTCATTACCCTCTTTTTGCTGTAGATACCGTCCAATTCTCCCTCTGGTCTTCTGGAGAAGTTGATGAAGGAGAACTCTGAGTTGATGGAGCGTGTGACGTCACTCAGCCAGGAGAGAGCCGCCCTCAAACACAAACACACTTTCCTGGAGCGACAGCTGCGGCACGCTGAAAAAGCGCTCGCCACGGTCCCTGCCGAGAGCGAAAACATCCCTATCAACGATATGACCAGCCACAGCAAGGTCACATATAAACACACACGCACTGACTCAGTCTCCATTTCCCCCCACTGATTTGTCGTGATGTGAGGTTTGAAGACACTTCAATGCTGTGAAGCTCCTGAACCACTGGTGTTTCGAAACACTTCTCCAGAGCACGGTTCATATACGCCCATTTCGCGTGATCGTCGTTCAGCGGTTTGTGTGTCGAACCAGTTGTTAAGTCAGCTGACACGGGGAAACAAGCTCCTTCTGTGTCAGAGAGAAACATCGTTTTGTCAATATTGTCAGAGGAACGAGATGACGGACACCGTCAGCTGTAGGTTGAAGACATGGATGAAGCAGTTCTCCAACGGGGCTTTTCCACCACACAGTTCCACCATGGCTCCACTCCGCACAGCTCCACCTCGCTTTTTTGCGTTTCCACTGGCGATTGTACCTGGTAGCTAGTACTTTTTTTTTTTTTTGGTAGGGGTTCCAAGTGAGCTGAACTGTGCCGGTCATGTCTTGCTCCGTCTCTTACAAAAATCCAAAACAGTCCCAACTTCACCATCTCCTCCATGTTCGACATCGTTTGTGTTTATTTCACTGTAAAAAAACAAAACAACCCCCCCCCCGCTGTTGTGGCAGCCAGAACCCTCATCGAAGAGGAACTGAATTGTGAAGCAAAACGCTTGAGTGGAACCAAACAGAGTACACAAGGCCAGCCGAGCTGGAACTATGTAGTGGAAAAGTGCCATAACGTCCAATGTGCAGTTCACAAATTGGCCACCAGATACATGTGTCAAATTTCGTTGGAGCCTCGGCACATTTCTGTCACATCGCTTCCAACGCTTTGAAGCCTCGCTTTGCCCATCACTACTGATTCAAACTTATGAAGGACGTGGTATGTACATGCAAGTGATGATGATGATGAAGATGACGGTGTTTACTCTGGTTTGCAGGTACAGCGTCTGTATGAGCGCTACTTGCGTGCTGAGAGCTTCAGGAAAGCTCTTGTCTACCAGAAACGCTACCTTCTGCTGCTGTTAGGAGGGTTCCAGGAGTGTGAGCAGGCCACGCTGTGTCTCATCGCTCGCATGGGGGCTCGACCGTCACCCCCACCCGCCTGCCAGCGTCGACCTCTGGGACGATTCAGGACCGTAGTAAGAGTGGTCATCGCGGTGTCAAGGTAAGGACCATTGCGGATAGAAGGGTTTGAACCCAGGTACAGAAGAACTGATTGAATTTGTCCTCCAGAATGAGGTTCCTGACCAGGAAGTGGCAGAAAGCCATCAGAAGATTATCTCTGTCTGGAACTGTCAACGGACATGTTGCAGGTCAGCTCACCGCAAGTGTTCAATTTTATGAGATCCGTTTGTTAGTGTGTTCACACTCTAATTGTCTGTCGCAGGGCCCAAAGCTGAGGTTCTAAGGCAGCAGCAGCTGCAACCGAGATCCAGTTTGGACTCACCACCAAACAGAGACACGGTGTCTGCTCTCGTTCCACCCAGCAAATCGCCCTTCAGGTTGCACAACAGGTCTGGAGATGTTTCAGCTCAGAAACAAATGAAAAAGTGTATTTTTAATTGAATTCAAACCCTATTTTTAAAATGTGGTCTTGTCTGTCTTAGGCCCTATGCGAGCTCCACTCTGGCCTCTGGACATTCAGGGGGGGCGTCTCAGGATCCAGAAAAATCCCTGACTGAATACATCCATCATCTGGAGAAAGTCCAACAACAGCTGGTGGGCTCCAGGCAAGGTGAGCAGCGTTGCACAGCACCGCACCGGGTGAACCTGACTCTGATGTCCACCAGAAACACTGGGTGTCTCACCCAATCAGGGATGGTCACTGTCACTTCTTTGCTCTTCACTTGTTTCACCGACCACGGCAGATTGTTTGAATTGAACGCATGCCACTGTCTCACATCCATAAGTACAACTGCTTGAGTTAACAGCACTTACTGGTAATGGAACACTGGGAGATGATACACGGCACAGGGTTTGTGCTATAAACTTCTCTTTAGAGATCAGACGACACAGTATCCGCCCAGCATAGACCTGAATTAAAAAAAGAATCAAAGTCCAGTCCAGAACAAAGATTGGAGGCGCTACAAGAACGGTTGCAGACCATCGCTAACGTTCTGACCAATCAGCTGCAAGCTGGCGACGGTTAGACACGTGGGGCATGTCTGTGCGACATAAGCAGCTACCTTCATGCTAACTTTTGAACGGGTGAACAAGAGGGACGCGCTGATAAAGCGTAACCGTGTGTTCACAACATTAGCTTGAAATGCTATGCTAACAAAATCATAGAAAATTTTTTTTTCCCCTTGGAGTCTTTGGTCTGGACCTGACTTTACACACACATTAAGGCTTCAGGGGTGATTGTCACTGTTTCAGTTGGAAAATACTCAAATCAAAAATACTGTGTGCTCTGATTGTGTCAGTAGATGAATGCATCTTTTGGTGGCTAGTTTTCCACTTTGATTTCTCAGTGTTGGCCAAACCACCAAATTTGTGTGCTCTATCATCTCCCAACCTAGTGAGCAAGAGTCATTTAGTCCCGCCCCCAAAAGAGGAAAGAAGGATACAGGCAGCCTGTTCCCCTGATATGATTGGTTATCGGCAGCGCTGGCTGCAGGAGAATAGGACGTGGTTGTACCTGAGCTGCTTGTCGCCTCTTTACCTGTACGGTCCAGGTGAGTGTGAGTGTAACATACTCACTCCACCAAATTTGTAAAAAAGAACCTCCCAGGATGAGTGCTTACCATTACGAGTGCACTGGATGGGAGGTGACTACACTCTGGAAAACGTGATCATCCTGCAGGTTTCTAACCTGTTTAATGGGTTGATAGTCAGACCTGTTTGTATGGATTTATGCAAAAGATGAAACAAATCACCAGTGAACAGGAAACTGATTTTAGCTGTAAATCAAATAAAGAGAGACCCGGACAAAATAAAACCTGCAGGATGTTTCACTTTTTTATTAGTTACTTGTCTTGTTTTTGCAGAAAATTAATTAACCCTTTAACACAGACAGTGTCCCTAGCGCTACATTCGTGCTAGCATACTAAAGACTACCGTAATTATCAGAAAATGGTTACTGAAAGCTGAGAAGTGTCATCGGTTCCTCTACCTGGTGTGAAGGAGCTAGGAGGAGAAAATTGGTTCCTGAAAGTTGAGGACAGCCAAGTTGCTGTCATTACGGTAATCCCATTAACTCTGCTGGAAGCTGGCAAGTCATTACCGAAAGGACAGCAATTTGACTGAAGTGCAACTTCTCAACTTTCAGGAATCGATGGATGTTAGCTTCTTCACACCAGGGAGGGGAACAGAGTGACACTTCTCAGCTTTCACTAACCGTTTGATGTTTTCTGATGTCACAAATAGTCATGGAAATATGGTACTCCAAAGTATGCTAGCACAAATGTATCAACAGCAGTACTGTCTGTCGAAGGGTCAATCTGTTGTGACTTTGGAGTTCACGTTGTTTGCTTGTACATTCATTCAATTGTCATTTTGACAAGTTAAACGTATACTGTTCAGAACATGTATATTGATGTGGTTGTTTTATTTTTATGCCTGTTGCCTTCTTGTCTAACATGCCCGTGTTTTGTTTTCTTTTCTTTCTGTGCTCGTGTCCTGACAGATTCGTCTACTCTCCAGCCGGACACCAGGAAGTCTGGTCACTGAAACCATGAATGGTTCCCTTCTCCAAACAAACTGTCCCCATGCCTTACATCCATGAAGGAACATTGCTTGTGTTGAATTTTAAATGTGATTTTGTTTTTAAGTACATAAATTATTTTTTTAATATTTGTTTTATTTTTCTATGCTTGGTACCTCGCAGTTGTGAAGTTCAATCCTCTGAGCAAATGCTTTTCATCATTTTCAATGGTGTTTATTTTTCTACTAATGTTTACGCCCATATGTGCTTTGTAAATAAAATCAATTTAATTGTTCATGTGTTCGAATGTACTTAGTTTCATACTGGAAATCCACAGTCAGCAACAGTGTGGGTTGTATAATTGAATCTACTTTTTTGTATAAAAGTTTCTACTATGAAGTTAATAAATATTTGTGATTGCCACATAAATAGACTGTGTATATTTCTTCTTTGTATACTTAGAATTCTTTAAAATTCTAAGTAGCTTAGAATTCTTTAAAATTCTAAGTAGCTGATATTAAATATGAATATTAAATACGAATAAATGATATGCATTTGTTTGTTGAAATAACAGATATACAATAAAGCATGAAACGATAGCAAAGATAAATGGAATTTCAGGTAGCTTTCTAGTATTTGTTTATTAGAAACCAGTGTATTATATAACTGACTTGACTCGGGCAGCTCAGCCAATGACATTCTGATCTGCCACCGACACCTTTCAGCGTCTCTGCTCGGGGGTTTGCTTCTTTTATTCACGCCAAACACCGTTTGTGTTCGGGTTTCCTTAGTGGGCTGTTAGAACTCCACCCTCCCGGTTCAAAACGTTCACTAGATGAAACGTCACCCAATGACGCATGTCCTTAGCTGGAATATCAGCACGCTAAGCTAGGTGAACGTCAGGCTGAGTGTCGTAGGTCGTTGTTTTACCGACTAAACTGAGGTGAAATCGTCCTGGCCCGCGTAGAAGACCGCGTTACAATTATCGCGTATTTGTCTGGGATGTATGGATGGATAGTTGACGGAATTTCGTCGCTGTTTGAGTCCGTTAAGGGGCAAAACCCCAGCGAGTGGCCCGGGAAAGGGAACGTCAGCGCGGACATACCCACGCTCTCCGGCGCCAGGGCACCGCGGCGGGGGAGTGACGGCAGACCAGCTAAACGGAACTACCAGAGGTCGGTGCGCTGAGAAAATGTCTGATTCTCTTTGTTCTGTCTGTGTTTACCCTTCGAAGTCCGACTACACTGGTGTAAAGAATCAATGGACATCAGTGCACCGCGGTGAGGTTCGCGGCTGAAAGTCTCACCAAGCTAATTATGCTTTGTAAACTCGGCATTAGCTTGACTGCCTAATGCTATCTTTTAATTTAGTATTTCGTTGTTGTTTTTTTTACACACTAAATACAGATGATCAAATCCACCAAATTCAATTACATATGATCCATCTGAAGCATACCAACCACCTGTATGTATGGATTACGTGGTATTTTAATCAGAATAGACCACATTACATGCATCACATTGAGCACAATGTTTAGTAATTTTCCCTTTCTACCCAGTTTTTGTGCAGTGTTGATTATTGTAAAAGTTGGTGCTCATTAGCTCATTATTGATAATGTTCAATCACCCCTTTAATATAGTTTGTCTTCTCAATTACTGCCTATACCATTCTTATTTAAATACATTTAAAACATTTCAGCAGTACTACAGATATGCAAATAAGTATTAACATTTACTGAATATTTCTGCCTTGTTGGAAGTTGAATTAATTCCAAGATTGGTGTTCAGAAAGGTGTCAAATGAAAGGGGAAACAACAAACAATGGATAAAATAAAATGAAGGTGCCCAATTAATTTAGTCGCAACAGCATGAAAGTGACATCCCAAATGTATGGGGTTAATGTTATACATGTACTTATCCATCTTTCCTTTAATTTTACAGTGTGGATGTGGCAGACAATGTTTGTCAGAGTGACCCGATAGAGGTGAAAAGACGGAGACGAGGTTTGTCTACAAAAAAGAAAACATTGTGATTTCAACCCTGCAAAGTTACCAAAACCAGCTTAAAAACCGACCGACCATTTGTTTGTGTTTCAAGATGTAGTGATAAGTTTTGTGAAGAAGACTCTGGCAGGAGCAGCAGGTCTGCTCAGGCGACACAAACCGCTAGCGAAGAGCTACGAGGATGGACAGTATGAAGATGCACAGGTATGTGCTCATCCACCCGCCATCAGACACACTTACACTGAGTGTGAAGAATGTAATGATGAACCTGGGTTTTTATGCTTCCATCATATCATGATTATGTGTAATTAATAATGCAAAACAAGTTCAAAATACATTAAAATTGGAAATGGATCTATAAAATTGTGTTGAGTGTTCCTGTCAGAGCAAACCATGTTTACACGGCATCAAAGTTTTTTTTTTTTTTTTTAAACAAACCTGTTGTGACTGAATCTGTATTGTGAAGTTTTAATTATAACCAGCTTCCTGTTTTGTACTTTCAGGTATAACACTTCACAATAAATGCCTCTTTAAATAAACTTTATTTGTGAAGGATGCGTTTGATTTAGTTGCTTTGTGATAAGGACAGTACTCGGTGTGTGGATGAAAGTATTGTGTGTGGATACACGTTAACCAGTCATATAGTAATTGCTCTGTGTTCTGTTGAACTAGCCTGTCCCAATGGGAATAGATGAGCTACACACCTCATGGCTGGAAAACACTGAGTGGAGAACGGGTAAGTTAGTCTGTTCTCCGTCAGTCTCTGTAATATGTACGTTCCTCCATCCACGTGGTCATTGTGTCGCCCCCCCCCTCCGTGCAGATAAACCAGTGGCTGGTGGAATGAATCCTTTTCAGAGCTCGTCAACGCCTTTACTGAGGAAATGCAGGTCAGTGGCGACTGACCGCACTCACAGCTGTGACGTTCCTTCTCTCACTCTGTGCGTCTGACCACCTGTCGCGCTGCGTGTCATCAGTGAATCTGTTGTACTTACTATTAACCTGTTTGAATACAGCGGGCCAGCGCTGTCTGCGGGACTCCCCGACAGAGGGCGGGACAAGGATAGGAGGGGCTCCCTCCAGCTGCTGACATCGAGGCCCAATCTCAGGGTGGGAACACACAGCCCTGATCAGACGTGCAACGGAATTGGACACAGCCGCTGGTACAAAACTAATCTCACCGTGGAAGAGGTGAATGAAATGATGGATTGGCTAAAGAGTTCAGATTGTTTGTATACTTTTCTTTTTTTTAGCGTTTAATGTCATCAGTGTTACAATCATTATTTTTTCAGGGATAAAGGACTTTAGATCTTCTTAATTTGACTTTTTGTGGGTCATTCCTATTGTGTGCTGTCTGCCTTTTCCCTCCCAAAGTCATTATTTTATTGTTGTTTTGTTCTGGATAAGACTACTTTGACTTATTTTTTTTAAATGTCTATTTGTTATTCGAGGAAGAAAAAAAAAAGCTTAAACTTTGGATGTTTGTCTTTTCCTCTCGAGGCCATCAAACAGAACCACAAGGAGCACTACAGACGCTTGCTGGAGATGGTGTCAGAGAAATACAGTAAAAACCAGCCGCTACCTTTCACCCAAACAAAACCGCAGGAGTGAGTAGGATCTGAAATCCACGTGAAGAGATTTCGTTTGGGAAAGCAAGCTCACGTTTTTCTGTCTTTAATCCCAGTGTGTCGCTGTCACGGCGTGAACACAGCGCAGCTTCAGGAAAGGGTTTTGAGTCATTGCCCAAGAAGACAGGATACAGTAAGACAACTCCTCCTACATGGATGTGGCATTTTAAACTGAGGCTTTTATTTTTATTGTTTGTCTGTTTCACAGCTGCTGCACCAAGTGTGTTTACATGGCGAAATGCATCTGCAACTAAGGACAGGTTGGTGTCGCGTCTCTTTTGGGACAAAAGTCTCCATGTCAACGACTGTCACGTATAGAATGGTGAGGTTACGTCTCCTGTGTGGTTGAATTCAGATATTTTTCTCCGCAGATGGGGAAGCTTCACCCACAGCAAAACATTTCATGGAGCCTCAGAAGAGGAACAGCATGCGCGACATGTAAAGGTACTATCTGTAACATCTGCGCGTCGTCCGTACGGGTGAGAATCAAATGTGTGTTTACAGTCATGTCCACCTGTCTAGCAGCAGCCGGCAGCAGAGTTGGACCTCTCTGCAGAAATAGCGACTCGCCTCAGTCTGGTGGACCGAGAGACTCCCGCTGTCAGTCGCACACACGCCACACACACACCGCACGCTCGACACATTGACGAGGACATACCTGGACTGACCAAGGTGAGCTTGGGTGTTCTGCCGGCTTGTTTTTGTGTCGCAGACGGGACCCAGAATCTGTGTGTGATCATTTTATGTGTGTGTGTGTAGGAAATGGCTGCAGAGGTGACCAGTGCTCTGGCTCAGAATGATCCCAACCTGGTTTTAAGTGCTGCGTTCAAACTGCGAGTCACACAAAGAGACCTGGCTACACTCCAGGAGGGAGGCTGGCTCAACGATGAGGTACGGCGGCGTCCGGCAGTGGAGACCTGTCAGAGATCGGGAGTTTAATGTCGTCGTCGCTTTGTGTTGCGCACGTTGACTCATCAAGGTGACTGTACATACCTGATGTCCATTTTTTAAAAGGGTGTCGACTGGTTTTGAGGTCATGCTTTGCCAGTGGTAACGGCCACTGTACATGGTTGCTATGGAAACCAGTGCTTCTTTCTTAAATTAGTTCATACTGTCCACACCACAAAAAGTACGCTATTGCTAGCAGCCAGCAGGACCAGCAGGCGCTTGTTCACTACATCATGTGACAGATTGAAAGAATGATTTTTTTTTCCTTTTTTTTCTTTCCACACATCAGCTTCTAACAGTTTTGTCTTGTACCCAGGTGATGAACTTCTACCTGTCCCTGGTTATGGAGCAGTGTTCGGACCAAGCAGCGGGACTGAAGGTTTACTCATTCAGCACCTTCTTCTTCCCCAAGCTGCTGGGAGGGGGAGGAGGAGGAGGACAGACCGGTGGACACGCTGCAGTGAAGCGCTGGACCAAGGCTGTCGACCTCTTTGTCTATGACTTGGTTCTTGTCCCTCTGCATCTGGACATCCACTGGGCCATGGCTGTGAGTCAGAACACTGCAGCAAAGCATCTGCAGATGTTTCATCTCTTGACCATGAAGGATTGAAAACTTACAAAGTATTTTAAAGTATTCCCTCTCTCTCTCCAGGTAATAGACTTAAATTCAAAGACCGTGAAGTCCTATGACTCGATGGGTCAGAGACACGACGACGTCTGTGCTCTCTTATTGTGAGTCCTCCATTAATCTCCAGCTTCACTTGTCTGTTTGAATGCCTTTTAAATTGCACGTCTTCTCGTTTTGCAGACGCTACCTGAAGGATGAGCACAAAGCAAAGAAAGGCAGAGAGCTCGACGGGGTCAAATGGACTGTCGGCAGCATGCGGGCCACCGTAAGTCACATTGGAATGAACGATGCAAAGACGCATGAAATCTAATGCACCTGTTGATTGTCGTACAGGAGATCCCCCAGCAAAAAAACGGCAGTGACTGTGGTGTATTTGCTTGTAAATATGCAGAATATATTGCAAAAGGCAAACCCCTCACCTTCAAACAAGTATGTGTACATGTCTTTTTTTATTTTTCAGAGCATCATTGTCTATAACCACACTGAAAACATCTGCCTCTTTCCCTGCAGTGTCACATGCCTCTCTTCCGCAAGTTAATGATTTGGGAAATACTCAATCGGAAGCTGCTATAGAAGAACCGCCAAACAATCAGTGATGAGATTTTCAGGAGGGAACATCCAGCTAGTTGAGGAAGAACCCAAATCAACAGGCCAAAGAAGTTTGCAGAGTGGAGTCTCACCCAGGCGAGCGGCTCTGGCCAGGAGAAATCAAACGCTAGTCTTAAGATTTCTGTCCCTGTTCCTGTCTGGGACGAGTTAACGTGATCTCTGAGTTGTAATTAGAGACATTATTGGGATGCAAGACGTGTATGTATTACACTAGCTTGAGCACTACTGACTGAATGGCTTTTTATTACCTTTGGATTGTTTGTTGTTTGTTGTGGTGTTTGAAGTATTTGCCTGAAGTGCCTTCAGTCCTCTGACACTGAGCGGAATTTGAAGCTTGTGTCTGTACACATCAGACTCATTTCAGAAGCTCGACTTCAATGTCACTGACCCATTTTTTTTTATTCTTATTATTAGATCCCAATGATGCAGGGAGGTAAAATGTTAAAATGTGACTTTATCCCTCCATAATCATGACTAGCTGCTTAAGCAATGTTGACAAATGTTTGTTTTTTGGATAAAAAGTGCATGGT
>CAAKHB010001161.1:65058-99874 GCA_901007665.1 Aeoliscus strigatus
TGTGTGTGTGTGTGTGTGTGTGTGTGTGTGTGTGTGTGTGTGTGTGTGTGTGTGTGTGTGTGTGTGTGTGTGTGCGCGTGTGCGCGTGTGCGCGTGTGCGCGTGTGTGCGTGTGTGCGTGCGTGTGTGTGCGTGCGCGCGTGCGCGCGCGCGCAGACTGAGGCTACGTACAGTGGTTATTTTGACCGACAGAATAGTGTTTTGCATAGCAAACTACTGTATACATGCATGTTTGGGGTCATGCTTTATAATGTGATTCCCCCCTCTCCCCGTGTAATAAAGTATTGTTTAATTCAAATTTGTTTCACAAATTACTTTTATTGGTCTGCATCTGGGATGTTTATAGCTGCTTGTTAACATCAAAGAGAGAAACAAGGTCATTCTTACCCCATAATAAATACAGCTATATGTGCCTTTTTTTTCACAGACTGATATTACATTCCCCTAAATAACCATTTTTTGGAAGTATTACAAAGTACAACTTATAAGGGGCCGTCTTTTCTCAATGTCTCAGACAGTTAATTTACAGTAAGTTACTTTAATATTATTGTTGTATTATTGTTACGTCAACTTGAGTGGGAACATTTGGGTGACCTCACCAACATGGCGGATTCGGATGCTGTGCACTTCCGGTCGTACCCCACTTAGACCATGACCTCACACGTATGGCGTGTAGCTTTTTGAACACTGTAGGAAAACACAATCACCTGACGAGGTAAGTCAGACCAAATTGAAAGCTGGTACCTCCATGTAGAGAAACATCGACAATAACACGGCAAAAAAAGGAACCTGTGACGTTTCGTCACGTAGCACCGCCAAAGTCATGTTTCATTGTCAACTTACCGTTAGCTAGTAGCACCGCGCGCCAACGTTAACTAACAGCTGTTTGCTGCACGTTTGTCCGGTGACCAGAGCAAGTTTCTTACTTGGCTTTATTATTGTCATTCGAATGAATCGGCTAAACTCGAATATTCAACGAGCCTTGTTCTCGAATGCGCTAGATAAGAGCCACTGTCGCCTTAGTAACCTAAATAGTTGAGCTAGACAACTAGGGCAGGAGTGTGATAATCGCTGGGAGCTATGTGTGTTTGGATTCCCCGAATTAGCAACATACCTGTGACGTCGACTGAAAAGTAAGTGACCAATATCTGCTACGAAAACACTACGGGAGAGCACAGCTGTCGGTTGGTGTCGGTTAAACGTGTGTGTGAGTTGCAGACATCGAACGTGTTGTGGCAGTGGGTGGTTTTGTTGTTTGTGTTTGCAGGAAGTAGCTGGCTAACGCTAGCACACCTGAGCCTGACCTGCTAGCAAACATGGCAGACAGAGTCCAAGACATGGACGAAGGCATCGGAGAGCTGCCAGCTGAGTATGATGACAATGACTCCGACAGGGAGGAAGATGCCAGAGCTTTCCTGAGGATGGTTAACGACGAGATGGAGGAGGAGGAGGAGGAGGAAGAAGAGGTAGAGGATGAACAACCACTGGACACGGAAGCGTCTGAGTCCTTTGAGTTGGACACTCCAGCCGAGCGCAGTGGACATGTAGCCGTGGTGGACAGAAACACCATGTTTGTCTGGGGCGGATACAAGGTACCGAGTTATGATGTTCCATATTAATAATTTGCTCTTCTGCACACGACAAGTATGTTTCATTTGGACTGATTTGTTTGTTCATGACAAGAATGCACAGAATCAAGGATTCTTCGACTTGTATCTACCGAGAAATGAGATGTGGACGTACAACATGGAGTCAGGGGTCTGGTAAGGAGATGTTGAGAGGTGTGATGAGATATTTGTCATTGACCATTCACCAGTCACACACATCTGGGTTGTAACAATTCACATCTGCTCCGGCTGCACCCATCCATTCATCCATTCATCCATTCATCCATTCATCCAATTCTTTCTCCTGTCCATCTCTCCATCCTATGTCGTAAACAAGTGTCGTCTAACCCTCCCTCCCGTTTCCAGGACCAAGCATGTAACCGGGGGCAACCTGCACACGTCCATGTCGGGCAGCTGTGGGGTGTGCGTGGATGGCGTCCTCTACCTGTTCGGAGGTCATCACGCCCGTGGAAACACTAACCGGGTACAGCTGAGTTTGAAGCCCGGTCCGTTAGCCCAGCCCAGTCATTGACCCCGGACTCTGCTTCCAGATCTACCGCCTGGCCCTGAGGGCCCCCAGCCTGGTGTGGGAGGAGATGAGGGACCTCAAAGGCCTCCCTCCGTCCTCCAAGGACAAGCTCGGCTGCTGGGTTCAGAAGAACAGGTGAAATGGACCGCGAGTTTGGAGACAGACGTTGAATGTTAAATGGAGACATCATGGATCCATTTCTACCAGACCATTTCGATTAAGATCATTTAGAGTTTAAGTTTGTTTTTTTACTTTATGAACAATGAATCCATAATCAGATTCTTTGTGAAGAGGTGAGTACTGTTTGTTTGGTTTCCACAGACTCATATTTTTTGGGGGCTACGGCTACGCGGCGCAGGGTCTCCACCGAGGGACCTTTGAATACGATGAGTCGTCGTCGCTTGCGGTCAGTGAATCAGCGTCTTCGCACAACCGTTTTACACTTTCTCCCAGCTCATTTCACCTCGTGCGGCTGCAGTGGGACAGTCCCGGGAGGGGTTGGAACAATCACATCCACATCCTGGACCTGGAGACGTCGACATGGAGCCAGCCCATCACCACGGTGATCAGTCACACACACACACACACACACACACACACACAGCGGAGGTGTTTAGAATATTTGTGACAACCACCGTCTCCTGCTCCGAGCTGCAGGGAAACACGCCATCGCCCAGAGCCGCTCACGCCTGTGCCACCGTAGGAAACCGAGGTTACGTGTTCGGAGGACGATACAAGGTGAAGGAGCAGCCGGTTCCGTCCTCCGCTCCAGTAACCAGTGAGCGCTCTCTGCTAATCCGCATGTGTCTCTACCGTCCGTGTGCAGAATTACCGGCTGAACGACCTGTACTACATTGACCTGGACACGTGGGAGTGGCACGAGATGTGAGTGAACCGTGGGACCGTTGTCATAGTTCCGTAGCTCCGATCATCAAAGTGCAGCGGACTGTGTTTTTGGTGCCTCGGGCAGGAGCGTCCCCCAGCAGGGTCCCGTGGGCCGGTCCTGGCACTCCTTCACCCCCGTGTCCTCAGACCACATCTTCCTGTTTGGAGGCTTCACCACAGACAGAGAGACACTGAGTGAGTCCAGGCTGAGACCATGTCAGGGAACTTGAAAACCCATTTGGGTTGTTGTAAATGTGTCGTAAATATGTTCTGTATGGAGGCCGCTCTCTGCCTCAACAACAAATCTAATTCTGATATAAAAACTCATTACGAAATAGAAATGTCATGAATGCAAGATAAAGAAGTCATAATTAGGAGATTTAAAAAAGTCATCATTATTATTAATATTATTATGAGATGATAAAGTCAGAATTATGAGATAAATCAAGTAAATTATAAATGTGTGCATCCGTTTTGTTGGACACGTAACCTGTGTCTCATGATTTTTATTTCATAATTTCAAGTTATATCATAATTTTGACGTTTTGTCTCATGTTAATGACGTAACATGCTTTGTTTTTAAGTGGCGGAAGTGGGCTTCCATAGTTCTGAACATTTTACTGTTAAGTTTACATAATACTGTCTTCCTGTTAAATATTGGACTTTTGTGCATTGGATCCTGTCGAGTCCGTTTGCCAGCTACGTCACACACACTGTTTTCCAGGTGATGCGTGGCTTTACTGCGTCAGTAAGAATGAGTGGAGGATGTTCAGACACGGCCACACAGAGTCTCCCAGGTAAACGTCTCTTTGCGTACAACAAACTTGTATTTGACACATTTCTGTGTGTGTGAGACACTCCAGTGTGTGTGTGTGTGTGTGTGTGTGTGTGTGTGTGTGTGTGTGTGTGTGTGTGTTTGCAGGCTGTGGCACACGGCGTGCTCCGGTCCGGACGGGGAGGTCTTTGCGTTCGGAGGGTGCGCCAACAATCTGCTGTCTCATCAGAGAGCTGTAAGCGCCACCACGTCACATCACACACACACACACACACACACACACACATTCAAAGCGACACGGCGTTTGGAAACGTGCACGTTTTCTCTGGTTTTACAGGCTCACAGCAACGAGCTGCTGGTGTTCAACGTTCAGCCCAAAACACTCGTCCGGTGAGTGTGTTCAGATGGAGTCACAATCCTCCACGTGTTCCTGTCTTCACTGTAAACACACACCGGCCAGGTGACGTTAGCAGAAGTTGGTCACAACGTGCTCTCTGTGAAGAATGACAACTGCACTTCAATGAAGAACCACTAGATGGCGGCTCACGGCGTATAACTCCAATGATTGTTTAGACAGAGGAGTTTCATGTCAAGTTCCTGCCATGCCAGGTGTTAGGACAGGAGGAGGTGTACGTTTTAGGTTTCAGTATTCTAGCACCGACGGTATTGCTGCCGCTACATTCATGCACGTACTTTGAATGAGCAGCTTTCTACTTGTAATTTGTATATTTTTTTAGCATTTTATTTTGTAAACAGCACATCACGGTAAAAAGAGTTTACTCAATAATAGTTATGACACATTTCAGATAAGGTGTAGGCTATAATTGATCAGTCTATGAATCACTGAAGCCATGACGAAGCCATCAGCAGTGGGACTACATTGAGAGTGAAACGTGATTTTTCACCGTCGGCGCTGCAGGTTCTGTATGGAGGCCGTCCTGACGCACCGCGAACGTCTGGCCAGTTCCTGGGACTGTCTGCCCAAACACCTCCTGCACAGCCTCAAGCAGAGGATGGCACGCGTCAACACGCTGGGCTCCTGAGCGGGGCGTGTGTTTGGAAGCCTTCCTCCCTGCAGGTAGCCCCCCTCCACCTCCTTTAGTTTCATAGGGATCAACTAAAGGAGAAGTGAATCTGTTCCAGCTCGATGGGCTGTTTTTTTTTTTTTTTTTTCTGTGGTGGGTTGACATGAACAAACACGTCAGTTGGTTTCAGACAGACTATTTCAATCAACTGAAATCAAACCAACTTTTAAAAACAATCACCAATCAGACAAGTGCTTTACATTACACAAGATAACCGAAGCCACAGATGTGTTCCTTTTAGCTTTTATTTGTATATAGTTATTTATCTACGTGTGAGGAACCGTGTGGGTTCCGTGTTCTGCCTCTTGTAGCTTCTAATTCTTATTTAATTGATAATTTAAACTTATCGAGCTTATTGCCGTTGAGCCACGTTGCACTGAAATGCCTCATGTATCGGGGACTTTGTATTTGCCTGGTTTGCACACGTTCCCCTGTGTTTCTTTTTTTAATTGTATTTAATTAATTGTAGAATTTAATTCTGTTACTTTATACTCAAATAATAAAAAAAGACCAGAATTTGTCTGTTGTTCAGATTGTTATTGACAAAACAAACTTCCAGCAGAAGAGACGTAGGATGATGTTGTAATAATACAGTTTATTTATTTCGTCAGCGAGTTTTGACCGTGGTGAAAAGAATCAGACTCATTGAATCGTCTCTGGAACAATCAGCTGTCGACTGATTGAGAACCGTTCATTTCTTCTTGGCAGCCAGCAGGTTGGGAGCCGACACTTTTACTTTGCCTGGTATGTTTCTGGAAAGATCCGAATCCTGCAGCACATGGGAGATGTGTCTTTTACTTTTACAACCAGTTCATTAGTTGCAGATGCAGAACTCATTTAGTCACCTTGACACTGCGGAACAAGTCCTTCTCTCTGGCCGATGCCTCTTTGGCTTTCATGAAGCTGAAGACAGCGGTTCGTGCAGCTGCAGGAACAACAAACTCATTCCAACTCACTGGGAGCAGCAGAGGTCGGTGAACCTTTCTTCTTTTCTTACCTTTTCCTTTCTTTTGAGAGCCGGGCGTCAGCTTCACTTTGTGTCTGTGGGTTGAACAGAAGACTCATCATCCTTCTTCGCTGATGTGTTTTGTCTGTAGCACGACCGGTGTGACTACTGGACATACTTGAAGTTGGAGAGGGCGGTGTAGGGAGCGCAGACGGGCACCGCAAACAGCAGCACGTCCTCAGGATGGGGCTGACCGGTCAGAGATGTCAGGAGAGTTTCTGCCTCCTGACGACAAGAAGTCAGTCAAAGTTACTGGTCATTTAGGACGCTTCGAGACTAAAGTTTAGTCCGGACAACTGGACTGTTGTGGGGTGGTTCCGTTGTATGTGGAGTTGTTGGAATCTTTGGTCTGGATTGGACTTTAGATTTTCTTCATCAGAGTGTGAACAGGAAGAAATACTTGTTGTTGAAGCACGGAATGATTTTAAATGTTAGAAGGCTGTCTGAGCAGCAGGGGGCGCTGCTGCATAGAGACTAGAGCCCTCACCTCTGCTCCGGGGTTGTCCTGATCCACTTCGTCCTCCTGAAACACAGGAAACAACAACAGAAGTTAGTGAACATGTGGATGCAGTAGCGTTGACACGAACAAGTCTTTCTCCACTGAATCAATTCCTGAAAAAGATTCGTTTATTTTATGGGTGAACAAATCTGTTTACTGAACAGACTCAGTTCCTAAAAGAACGGTTCTGCCCGTCCCTATCATGCATCATGATTCAAAACGCTGAATATAAGAAGATGGGGGGAGGGGGTTCAGACCGAGCGTGTTGAAACAGTCACTCGACACTTTCAACGTCACCTTGTCGTCCTGTTCAGCAGCAGCAGCAGCTGCTCCCTCCTCGTCTTCTCCCTCCGTCGGCTCTGTTTTCTTTGTCTCCACCTGACGAGTCTTGTGTGGCGGTTTGTGAGCAGCAGCGGGTTTCCTGATGGGCTCCTCCCTTCCCTTCCCCTTCTTCCCTTTCTTCCCCTTGTCTTTCTCCTCCTTGGTGGAACCAGCTGACTGAAGAGAAGAAGCCCCTCGGTGTTACTGGCTCCGTCACGGCAGACGAGCGTGAGAGGCGGGAGTTGTTCTCACCCCGAGCAGCTGCATCATCAGCTCTCTGTCCTCCTCATCCTGGTCCTTGTACTTCTCCTTGATCTTCTTCAGCTTGTTCTGTTGTGACAACACATTTTCAACTGTGTTGTCCCATTGGCGAAAGATTCGTTCGAAAGAACAAATCTTTTGGGTGAATGAGCTGAAAAGATTGGCTCATTTCACAGTTCACTGTACGATCGGTGAACGAATCTTTCGAGCGAATCTTTTTATGGAACAGATTCTAATGATTCAGTGCACCTTTAGACCTTTCAGAACAAAATGGCGTCACGTGCCCAACCTGTGGACCTCTGACAGTTGTTTAACATCGTTCTGCAGCCAAAGCTTTGTCTTTTGTACTTCGCCTTAGATACCAGCGACAATATGTGATCAGAAGTGACACAACAAACGACACTCACCTTCTGACCTCGCTTCAGCGGCTGCTGGGACACTCCTCCTCCTGCTCCTCCTGCTCCTCCTGCTCCCCCACTTCGGGATCTCTGATCGACTGCTGCTCCTCCAGATGTTGCCTCCATCTCCTCTGGGTCACATCCTCCCTGCTTCAGCTTCTTCTTCTCCTCCCTGAAGACACAAAGTCGACAGAGTTATGTGCCCGTTAAAGGGCATTCTGTCTATTTTTAAACACCAGAATCCACAAAAACACCTCTAACTTGTAAGATTTGTCTATTTATAGCGTCACATGAGACGCTGCTGACCCCTTCTCACCCACCGTCTCTGTTTCGCGGTCATGTGTTTCTTCCCCTGGGTTTCGGCTCCCACCTGGAGGGAGATGAACGGATGATTAGAACGTGTTCATCCCTCCACTGGGAGAACACGGCGTCTGTGGACGCTGACCTGAGCAGCTGCTTCCTGTTTGAAGCCGGGGTTGGTGGCGCTCCTGAAACAAGGGGACACGTCTGGTGATTGACGACAGAACTCAGGCCACACCCACACAGAGATAGTTCAGGTGAATCAGTAATGGGTTTTTTTTATGTTTCCTGTACATGAACCGGTGTTCTGGAGCCTGAATTGGATCATTTTTGAAACCGGGTCCTGGCGTGTGTCCAACCTGTCCTGATGACATCATAGCTCCTCTCCTTAGCTCGTATGAGCTAACTGGGTAACAACAACAACAATGTCCATCATCCATCCGCACAAGTATTTCCTTTTTGTTCCGTTTAGATTCTCCGCCATCATCATCTTCGTGTGTTTGTGTACATGCGGTGTATTTCTGTCAGTGTTACAGTGCCACCTACAGGCCTGGCATATGTAAGACAATGTATTCCGAAAATAAAACATCACCTAAAAAAGAAACTTTTCAGACATTTTTCACTTGTTTGCACATTTTCATGTAAAAAAGTAGAAAAATCTGACAGTGGAAATAAATTTCTTTGCTTGAAACAAGTGAAGATCATCCAGAACAAGTTATTTTTCCTGGTGATGTGTCTTCTCTTAAGTTGTGAAGATTTTTTTGAAACCAGAAGTAAGACAAATATTCTTGGTAAGATTTTGAATTTTTGCAGTGTATAAAAGATTCATCACACAGACTGTAATGTTTATTTTGATGATCATGATTTTCTGAGATACTGAATTTTAGTTTTCATTTCATGTGTGATGAATCTATAAACAAAGATGTGTTTTGCCGTTTGTGTGCGTTTTGAATTGATTTTCTGGAACAATTTTTTTTAAGAAACAACCTTTAACCTGTATTCACAGGATCTTTGTGGACAGAAAAGGTTTTTAAAACGGTTCTGTCTCCATGGTGACGCGTCCTGACAGACGGGACTGATGGTTTGAGTGTGCGGCGGTGCTCGTACCTGCTGGGCAGCAAGTGAGTGAGGGTGATAGAAGTGTCTGGAAAGCTGAGTTCCTCGTCTGCGTCACCACTCTCCTCTCCCTCCACGTCGTCCTGCTCTGATGGCGTCCCGCCCGCGGCCGCGCCGTCGTCCGCCTCCGTCACCTCTGTGTCACGTGCCGGCGCTCGTTCCTCATCGCTGCTGTCGGCGCCTGTAAAGTCCGCTCAGGTTGAAGCCGACAGTAGGAAGACGTGGTCTGGATTTCCGTCGGTGCCCACCCGTCAGCTCCTCGCCCTCCTCCATCAGCTCTGCTGCTCCGGATGTCACCTCCTCCAGGTCCTCCTCCACCGTCCTCAGCTTCCGCTCCCCTTGGTGCCGGAACACGCTCTGCTCGTCCACCTGCAGGAGAGACGGTCGGTCAGAGGAAACATCAGCGAGCACACGACAGGACGGGGGTTCACCTTGAAGAGGAAGCCAAAGCCCATGATGAGGTAGGAGGGCGGCAGGAAGTTCTTCTTTCCTGAGGAGAAACACATCATGAATACACGTGTATTACTCAGCTAAACAAGGACAACAGGTGTTTTTCAAAATGTAAGAAGATCTTCAAAAAGAGGATTTTTTTCAGTAAATTAATTCAAAAAGTGAAACATCTCTACCCTGTCGAAACCTTACCTCATCTTATTTCCAATCAAAATGTCTCATTTCTATCTTTTTACTTGTAATTATACACATCACCTGAAAAAGTAACTTGTTTATGAAAGTTTTCACATAAAGAAAAATCTTCAAGTGTTTTTTTGTTGATAATAATACATAAAAAATTGCCCCTACCTCGGATCATGAAGCTTCCTGTGGTCAAATACTCTCCTGTCGGAGCCGTCTTAGACACCTGAACGCAAATTCAAATATGAATTTTAGTATTTTAATTCATTATTATTATGAATTGTTGGTGTGATTTTTTGCAACTCAACTTTTAACCACTAGGTGTCACTAGCTCTTAGACCAAACAAATGAAAGCTAAATTCCTGGACTCACCTGGTGATGATGGACCCACCAGGCACTGGTGATGATCTTTGCGTCCCATGCGGCGCTGTAGCACACAGCCATGGTACCGGCTTCAGTCAGGGTCCGAGGAGGGACGGGGTGACCTGGGGAGCAGGGAGACGCCGTGTATTTACCACCAGGTGTCGTCGGACTGGTGCCCCATTCGCAAAGAATGGATCTTTTGGGTGAACAAACTGAACTGAATCCCTGATTCATTTTCATTTCACAGTTCAGCTGAGTGCTGCAGTGAACGGCTGCAGGTGAACCTGATTTGTGGTTTGTTCGCTGCGAATGAGTCGACTGATACGAATCACTCACTTAAAACGAAACTAGCGACTAATCCAGTTCCCGTCCTCCAGCAGTGGGTGCTGCCGACAACCCCTCCCACCCTGTCCAGAAGCACTTACAGTCCCAGCTGCTGTGTCCATGGACATACTGATTCACTGTGGATGTGTTTATGCACTGACTGTGATCCCTTAGCGACCATGTTTTTAACTAATATTTTGAGCGAATCTTTTGAACGAATCTTCTGATCAAATCTTTTGAATGAATCTTTTTACTGAACAGACTCTAATGACTCAGTAAACCGAAAGGAACTGTTCTTCCCGTCACCGTCGGACGTCGAACCTTCTTCTCGGCTGGGGTGAACGACCGTCTCACCTGAGGGATTTTTGATGACGCAGCTGGTGGCTCCGTGGAGGTCGGCGTGGACGTAGACGTCGCCTGAGAAAGCAGAGGACACGTGATGGTCTGACCCACGTGCAGCAGTCACGGTAGCTCCTCTCCAGCGGGCAGACGGTTACCAGCTCGTAGGTAGCGTTTGACGATCATCTCGTTCTGTTGCTGGTCCCGTCCTGCGATGACGAGGTAATTCTCAGAGCTGATGAACCACAGGAACTTCTCAAACCTGCCAGAAGACACACGGGATGACTGAGGGGTTCCCCGACGCAGACCTGGGCCGTGCGCCGCGTCCTACCAGTAGACCTTCCTGGCCTTCTGGATGGTGACCACCGTCTGGACTTCTTTGAGCGTTTGCTGTGTTTTTTTCTCGGCAGATTTCATGGCCTGGAGTGAGAGGGGAGCAGGAGCAGGTGTCAGTGGTCTTCAGCACCACCGACGTTTACAGACACGTCTGAACGTCACCTTCCCAGCAGCTTCGATGGTTTTCTGCTCCTTCTTCTCAGCGGTGCGTTTGCAGTCATAGAACCTTTAAAACACCACACACATTTAAATGTTACAAAAACGTCCTTTTCCTCCAGTAAACATCAATTCCTGCACCTACTTTTTGGCGTTGGCGTACGCCGACAGGCCGAGGTCCACATCCACCAACATGGGCTTGTTCTTCTGGGGCTTCTTGTTCTGTCCTTTGTTTTTGTTTTTCTTCCCCTTCTCACCAGCGCCGTCCGTCTTCTCATCCTCCTCCTGGTCCTCCTCGGAAACGTACGGATTTCTACGACGGAACGGGAAAGCGGTCACTCGGGAGCGTGAGGTCAGGACCCGTCGCCTCCTGCCCTTCTCACTTCAACAGCATGGTGATGTGGTTGGTCTGCAGCTTCAGCTCCTTGATGGCGCACGCCACCGGGTCGCCGGCCAGCTGCGCCTCCTTGACGATGACGCCGATCTCGGTCCAGTCCACCTGGTTGGCCAGGGCGCTGCGCACCACCTGCAGCGCCCGCTCCACCACGGGCAGGTTCATCTCCACCAGTTCGCCCTTCACTCTGTCCACCTCCTGCGGCGCCGGAGAGGCCGAGCTGTCAGGACATAGACGGACTCACCCTGACGGAGACGCGGCCGGCGGCTCACCTGTACGTGATGCAGCGCCTCCAGCCGCTGCTCGTGATCCCGCTTGACGTTCTCCAGCTTCTTCAGAGCCTGCTTCTCCACCTGCAGGGCTTTCATGTCGATCCGCTGGCTCTCCATCTTGGAAAAGAACTCGTCTACCGCCTGAGGGATCAGATGAGAATCAGTGTCCGTTCGCGCTCCCGCTGTGAATCGTTAAGTCTGAGGTGGAGCCGCAGCACCGTCGCAGCGTTAAGACGGGGTAAGACAAAGGGTTCATCAGGAACGGTTGACCTTGTCAAAAGTGTCAAACTCCAGGTAGGGACTTCTTGAATGCTGGGCGAAGAGGAACGGATGGAATTCATCATAACTGGAAGGAAAAAGGAAAAGATGTTCACAAACTACAGCTGAGGTTTGACCCCGGTGACCCCAGATCAGGACGTACGTCAGCAGCTCCTCACTGGCTTTTCCAGGAGTCAGACTGGGTTTCTTCTCAACCTTTTGAATGATGAAACCCTGCAATGAAACACAACAGGAAGTGAGTGAGCGTGTGTCGCCTCTTTCCCCTCGACTCGAGATTTTTTCTGACCTTCCCTTTGAACTTTTCCGTTTTTTCCATGTAGGTTTCTGCCGTCTGCAGGGCTTCCAGGATTTTTGGTGCAACTGGAAACACAAATATCTAAATGTTCGGTATCATATTGCTTCCACACTCATTTCCTTCCGGTCTGTTGTACGTGTTTCGTGACTCTACCCTGAGAGGCGTCCACGCCGCTGTCGACTTTGACTGAGCCCGACAGTCCCGATTCGATCAAACAGTGTTCTATCAGCGTGGCTCCATAAGCTGCGGGATGGAAAACACGGTTGAGTCTGTGAATAAAACACTAACAGTGGACACACACACACACGGATACGTGAGGCTACGTACGGAGGTGAGGGTTCAGAACCCGTTTCACTTGTTCTCCAGCTGGTGCTTGGCTGATGATGTCAGTGAGTCTGTGTGAAGGTGGAGGTACATGACCTGTTTACGATGGATGCTCATTTAGCTCTCTCACAAACACAAACACACACACACACACACACACAGAGGGGTGTTTACCGCTCTAAAGTGATGAGCGGTCCGGGGGGGCGGGCGCTCTCCACAGGATAGCGCTCCCGCACAGCAATCTTGACGTCCTCGGCCTCCGCTGTGCGAAACCGCAGCAGATTCAGGATGGTGTACTCGTGGTCAGCGAGAATGACGTTACCCTGACGACGGACACAGTCAGACCAATAAATACACACACACACACACACCTATGTAATCTGAGCACTGCTGGATCAGTGCAAAAATTCAAAAATATTTTTTGTCTTATTTCTAGTTAAAAGGTAGAAAATGTCTTGTTTTTGACATTTTCACTTTAAAAATTGAAAAATCTGCCAGTAGAGCCAGTGGCTTTTTGTGTACTTATTACAAGAAAAAAAAAACCAACAATCTTGCTCCACGGGTGTAAATTTCTTTTACTGAAGTGAAAAAATGCTAGAAACAATGGAAAAATGTCTGAAAACAAGTTAAGTTTTCAAGTGATGCGTCTTTTTTTTTAGTGTAAAGAGATTTTACAGGTTTGGGACTTTTATTTTTTTTTTACTGGAAATAAGACACATATTCCAAGTAAGATTTTGAATTTCTGCAGTGTTCACGTGTGTTCTCACCCTGTCATAGAGCTCAACGATCAAGTGGTACGCAGCTTCATCGGAGCCAAACTGGATGTCAACGATCCGGTCCATCCCAAGCTGTTTTACCTGGGTCAGACGCCGTGACTTCAGGTGTTTCCTGCACTGTGAACAAGTGATTCTATTATGTATGTGTGTGTGTGTGTGTGGGGGGGGCAATTCTGATTTGCCACGAGGTGAACTACCAAAACATGATCAATTAAACAGCAACGACACAATCTTCTTACTTTCATTGCAAAGCCCGAAGGCATCATGTTCTTTGGCCATTCGAAGTCTGTGGAGTGAATACGAGTCCCGGATTCAATGAGGAGAACAGCTTTGCTGTCAGGCCTGAAACAGCAGAAACATAGTCACTGACACAGATTCACACACACACGTGATCATCATATTCACATCCTTCAACACAGGATTCATTTCTCTGCCTACTCCTAGTAGTCATTTTTACTGTTATTTACATGCCCTGATCCTCTTCCGTAGAATACCATTCGGTGATTAAGTTGTATTTTATTTACAGGACCTGTAGTTTGAATAATCAAAGTAAACGATGTGTAAACTTTCTCTCTTTGACTGCTGACATGTCAGTCATTTACTTCACATGGTAAGTTCACGTCATCGAAACGCTCCTCACTTCTGCAGCCGGATCAGATACGTCTTATTGTCGATGTCGTACACGTTGTTCACTCTCATGCCCACGTAGCTGTGTCAGAAAAGGCGAAAAAAAGACAAAACAATCAGTTCCACATCTGTAAACAAATCCACATAGCTGCGGCTAGCCTGAGTAGCATGAGCTCAGGCTATGTCACGTAGCAGCTAGCTCCGAGTCACCTACTTGGCGTTTATCTCGGCAATAACTGCCCTGATATCCACAGTGGTGAACCTTATTTTCATGGCGATTTAGCAGGTTGTTACAACAACAAAAGTTCACAAGTGTTCGCATTTCCGGTACAGACATGCACAAGTTGCCACGCATGCGCACAAGAGGCGCCGTCTACGGAATCTGACGTGGAACAGAATAACCCCGTTCGCCTTTACCCCATCGCTGGGAGAGACGTGATGCGTTGATTGTGTCAGTTTACGTAAATGCAGCGGAGTAGCCGGTGATGTACAGAGGCAGAGACTGTTTCAAGTAACCTGCCAGGCTCATGTTAGCCCTCTTAGCATCGCCAGGCTCATGTTAGCCCTCTTAGCATCAAATGTGCGCCAATGATGCACTACTCCAACTGGCTTATTGGCCTTAAAAACAGGGCGAGCCTTCGAAATGCTTGTAAAACTCCACCTAACATCGACTGGAACAACAGGGGGAATGTTGTGGACGTTTACACCACCACCAACAACAACAACAACAACCCGCTGCCTGTCGAGAAGACATCCAAGCAAGCGGTCACCACCCACCTCTGGAATAAGGGTAAGGAGGCTAAATAAAATCGAATTTGTGGGCCTGTGGCTGTGTTTTGTGATTCAATTACACACTTTCACACAGTTACAGGCATTTCTTCTCGTTGTTTCGATTATTCCACGCCAAGTGGACACACGGGGTGAGAACAGCCGGAGTTTCTCGCTCGGGTCAGAGGAGGGCGAAGGCGTGCGCCGTTACCAAGGAGACGGTCAGCTAGCATGACATGCTAGCGGAGCTATGCTAGCGCGTTTGTTGCGCTTACGGACAGGTCGTCTGTGTGTTACAAACAACGTTTTCGTTATTTCGCGTACGAGTGCTTTATTCAGAGATGAGTCGTGTTAATGGAGCCGCCAGCAGAAGGACAAAGGAATGCATCGTAAGTTTTACACGAAAAAGTAAAAAAGTTCCTCCAGGAAAGTTGTAGCTAATGTTTGCTGACTACGTCAGCCCTCAGGAGCACCTGAGTGTTTTAGCTGACAATAACATCGTTTATTTTTTTTAAATATTACGTTTGCTTTATATTTAAAGCATTAGCTGGCAAACATGTTGTTGATGTATTTTTATGAATTGAACTATTAAAATGTAGGAAAAACATGTAACTTTGTCCATTAACATAAATTCCCAAACTGTATTAATGTACTATTTTTCCCTGTGTTACCTTTGTATTAATAGACAAGAGTGTCAAACAAAATACATGAACATGAAAAAAAAAAGATTTATTACTACACTATTAGATGAATACTAACCGATCATTATTTCATTGTTATTCAGTCATATAATTACTCAAGCACATTGGAGTCATTACTTCTGTCAGTCATTTTATGAATGTTTTTATTGCTGCAGGCTACAAAATAATCAAGAAAATTGGGGAAGGCACATTTTCTGAGGTGGTAAAAACTCAGAACCTGAGGGATGGGAAATTCTACGCGTGTAAAACTATGAAGCAGACGATTAACAGGTAGGCGTGAATGTGTTTGTGTGTCATTGAAACCTGAGCATGCAGCTCAACACCCACTTTGCTTTAATTATCCTACTGGATGTCAGCTCACTCTGACTTTGACCTTTGTCACAATTGACTGACCTCCAGTCTTGAAATGTGAGAAGTAGTACACCCGACATGACAGATTCATACATATATAAATACATATTTACAACCTTTTTACATACATCTCTTAGTTTTATTTTTTTACCTTATCATTTTTTGTGACATTTGTCTATAGCATGACTTTTCCAGGTGATTTTAAAGGTGACTTTTTCATGAAAAAAACATCAGGCTATAGCTTATGACTTTATGAATGTATGTACAGTATGTTTCCATGTCTGAATGTATGTTATCCAGACAGAATGCATGCACATACAGTATATACATACAGCTATCAAATGACTTTTATTGTGAAAAGACGTCAGGTTATAGCATGACTTTTTTCCCGTGTGAAGTCTGGAACAGGCCAACAACCTGAGAGAGGTCCAGGCCATGAAGAGACTCAGTCCACATGCAAACATTGTCCAGCTCCATGAGCTGATTTTGTGAGTCCTCAAACATCTAACATGTGATGCCGTCACAGTCCGTCGGTCCTGCTCTCATTTTTCACTTGTGACATTTTTTAGTGACAAAGAAAATGGGACCGTGTCGTTGATTTGTGAGCTGATGGAGATGAACATTTACGAGCTGATAAAAGGTAAACGTGCAGGTCGGACTGTGCACAGTAAAACAAAAACATGTGCAGTAAACGCTATGGAGCTGTCATGGACACTCTCCATCACCTGCAGGAAGAGAAACACCACTACCTGACCACACAGTGAAGCACTACATGTACCAGCTCGTCAAGTCCCTGGCCCACATGCACAGGTATGATTTGAAAAATAATAAGAATTATGTATTAATTCTAATTATATTTGAATATATACATATTCTTTGATTAAAACAATTACTTTTAGAATTATTATTAAATATTATTATAATTATTTGATGATAATAATTACTAATACTTTTTTTTTTTACAGCTGTGGGATATTCCACAGAGATGTGAAGCCAGAAAACATTCTCATCAAGGTACGATTCCTTTTTTTGTTTTGTAAAATCAAAAACAATTGTTCACGTTAAAACGATGTTGGGCAAATTGCAGCAAAACGTTCTGAAGCTGGGAGACTTTGGCTCGTGCAGGAGCGTGTACTCCAAGCCGCCGCACACCGAGTACATCTCCACGCGCTGGTACCGAGCGCCGGAGTGCCTCCTCACCGACGGCTACTACAGCCTGAAGATGGACATCTGGAGCGCCGGCTGTGTTTTCTTTGAGATCATGAGGTACGTTTGTGCTGGAGAACCTCTTAAGCTCCAACGTCAGCGTGACAACAAACGTGAGACAAATGTAAAACCCTTGGTTATGTCGCGCCCGTCATCGTTTGCCTTCGCCTTTCAGCTTCAACCCTCTGTTCCCCGGAGCCAATGAGCTGGACCAGGTCACCAAGATCCACGACGTGTTGGGGACGCCGGATCAGTGTGTCCTCCAGAAGTTCAAGCAGTAAGTTCTCTTGCTCCAAAACGTGATCATAAATTTAAAACAGACCATGTTTGTATGCGAGTCCCCTACACCAGCGATTTGTTTGAATGAAACAATGTCCAACTGTAGATCTGTTAAAAATGTGACTGAACGAATCTTTTGAATGAATCTTTTTACTGAACGGATTCTGCTCATTCAGTACACCCAAAGGAACTCTTTTACCCGTCACAACGATCTTCAGCTCTGAATGCTCACGGTGTTGTTGTGTTGAACAGATCTCGAGCGATGCACTTCAACTTCCCTCCTAAGAAAGGCTCCGGCATCTCCCGTCTGATTCCCACCTGCCCGGCCCCGGCTCTCTCTCTCCTCTATCAGATGCTCGCCTACGACTCTGACGAGCGCATCACTGCGGAAGCAGCGCTGAGGCACACGTATTTTAGAGAAATCAGGTCATTTCAGCGTGATCTTCTCAAGCTAGAACCGAACGTACGGAAGGATGGACGTCACGATCCGTTTGTCCCCGTCTTTCTGTCTTTCAGGCTCACGGAGTTGAACGCCGAGAGTCTCCAGGGAGTTTGTAGAATAATGGACGGGTTGGAAAGAAATGGGTCGCACAACTCCTCAGATCGCATTTGGCGGCCAATGAGACTCGGCAAACAGCTGCGGGGCCGACACACGAGGCAAACCCCTTTAATGAGTGTGAGCGGAGCGTCCTCGGCTCAACGCCATGTTTATGTTTGTGTTACATCTTATTTAAGAGGCACCCAGACATGTTCTCTCTCCCCCTCCAGCACAATCTGAAGCACGTAGCCGAACCGCTCCTCCGACGGAACGTCCCTCATCACCCGACGGATCTGCCCAAACTGTCCGTCCCCGGGCCGCAATTCTCCGTCCCGGCTTCCACGCCGCCTGCGTTCACCGCCGGCGAGCGGGGCACGTTGCCGGCCATCACAGCCAAGAAGAGCCCGTCGCGCCTGCCGAAGGTAAAGACGGGCGTTCTTAGAAGGTGTCAAAAGGTTCAACATCAGTTGATCAGTGTTGAACCCTTGAACACTGACCGTATCGCTGGCGCTACATTCGTGCCAGCATACTTTGCAGTACTGTACTGCCGCGCGTATTTGCTCTTAGAAAACGTCAAACGGTTCCTGAGAGCTGCACTCGGTTCCTCTACCTGGTGTGAAGAAGGAGCTAGAAGGAGAAAATGTCCATCGGTTCATGAAACTTGAGAACAGCCATGTTGCTGTCATTACGGTAATCCCACTCACACTGTTGCTGATCTTACCTACCTACTTAACTATCTATCTTCACACCAGGAAGAGGAACCGAATGCAACTCCTCAACTGTCAGTATCCATTTTCTTATTGCGCAAATAACTGCGTAATTACGGTACTCCGAAGTATGCTAGCGCGAATGCATCGGCAGTGATATTGTCGGTCTTAAAGGGTTAAATATGCATCTTAGGTCTCATCCAGGGTGTTCAATGATCATGCATATGCAGCGGTGCTGTTACCAGTAGAAAGCTTTGATTTGGCATTCAGGCTTCACTTCCTCTCGTCTCCACAGCCCAGAGATGAGTCACACCACGCAGCTTTCAAGAGCTTCTGTATGCCGCCTCTGGATGGGAAACATGGAGGCTACTGAGAGACACAAACACCTCAATGTGCATAAATCGTATAAAGTGGAGAAAAACCATCCTAGTAGTGTAATCTGATTTGATTCAGCCTTTAATCATTTTATGTTCAAACAGTGTCTAGCTTAGTCAGGATGTCATGTGCCTCTCGCTTACGGCTGTGAAGGAACAACGCTCAACGCTTACATGACAGTCAACAAACTGAGTGAGCACCGTGCTCGAGCATCCTCAGAATCAGTGCCTTTAAAAACTGGAGCTGTTCCTGCTACAGTAGCCCTCAACTGTGAACGACGATGGATTCAGGCGTGGTTTGACACTGGAAAACAGAAAATAAAAACAAGAACGTGGAAGTGTACAAACACATGTTCAGTTAAAACATGTTACGGAAAAACAGTTAGTGCCCTGATAAGGCCAGTGTAAGAAATGCTTTGACTCATAGCCCTTAGGAAAACTCTGGAATACTTAAAAAAAGTATTTTTGTCACCCTGAGGTACCATATTATTAAATGTTAACGTATATACAACAACCTCGGGGACAAATACTTACTATTCTTCAAACAGTCTTGTCTTCCTCTGAAAGTCTTGGATATGATTTCTCCTCCTGCGATGGTGAAAACGTAGCTCATCAAGTGACTGTGACGACGCGTCAGCTGTGTTATTGTGGCTTTAAAGGGAGAGAAATTTAAAAAAAAAAAAAATTGCACTGTTTCATTCCAAGCTCCTTAAAACACGACTGTGACTCAGTCTGCACTTTGTTTTGCTTAATGTGATACTCAATGCAAATAAAAACTAAGTCAAGTTTTATCGACATGTTTCATTGCATGTTT
Organism: Aeoliscus strigatus; assembly: GCA_901007665.1. Lineage (NCBI taxonomy): Eukaryota > Metazoa > Chordata > Actinopteri > Syngnathiformes > Centriscidae > Aeoliscus > Aeoliscus strigatus. The sequence continues at coordinate 84,693 of CAAKHB010001161.1, forward strand.
CAGCTGTAAAAAGATTTGTATTCTTTCAAGAATATTTTTTCTTTCTGAGATGAAATGAACTTTAGTAATGTGGAAGCAGCTCTCGCACCAGACGAACACGGTAAATGTGGGTGAACAAAAACAGCACAGAAAACAATGTATTCAAGATTATTTTAATATTATTAATATGTATACTTTAGGCTTTAGAAATATAACTATCAATGACAAAACCTCCACTGGAATAATGGTGAGTTTACTCCGGCCCCCATCAAATCAATTAATTACAATATACACATTATGATACAGAGCAGATTTGAGTCGGAAATAATATTAAAATAAATGCTCAATAGATAAAGGATTTAATAGTTTTATCATTTTCTTCACCTACTGTATTAGCCAACTGTGAGTTCTGAGCACACCCCCAAAAAATGTAAAGCCATTTTTCTTCTAATAAACTAATTTAAGTGCAAACAATTGTTTCTCTTAAAAAAAAAAAAAAAGACTGATTGCAGCATCCAGCTTTATAGATTTAGATTTCAAATTGGAGGAGCCAAGTGCAACCAGGCGATCCTCAACCCTCTTTTTTTTGTTCCAATAGAGATGTAGTAAAAACACACACAACAAAAGAACTAAACAAAATCAGTGCAAAGTCATTGATGGGGAGATTCTACTCAAGAAAAGACAGAAGTGGTGGCTGCAGGTGGATTGGGTGCAAAATTTTGCAGACGCTCACTTAGTCAGAAAAGGATAGTTTATCCAAACTTCAGATGTTAGTCAGTAACCCTGAGCAGAGACGAGGCTACGCAGCAAGGGTTTAAAAAACAAACAAACAAACAAACGGGTTACATAGGTTAAAAAAAACAAAACAAACTATCCCGCCAATCTCAAGCCACTATTGTTTGGTTCGCATCGACCTGAAGCCGTAAAATCCAGAGGAGACAACGACCTGATGACATTTTGACAGAAAAGATGTTTAAAAAAAAAACTAAAATGTGTTAAAACTCCAGGCAACAGAACAATAGCGCAACAGTCCACACCAACACTTTTCTTGCTTCATTCTTCCTCTAGGTCAAGTGAGTGATAAACAAAAACAACTAAACAAAAAAAGCCAGAAACAAAACAGGGAAGGCGGGGAGGGAAGGGGGGCGGGGGTTAAAAAAAAAAAGAACATAAAGGAAAACTTGCAATGCTTGCAGGGTGGAGAGCAGCATCAGACTCTGGGTTGCAGGGTTCTTTAGCAGCAGAAATACTGAGGCTATACTACTGTTCCACTGGGAGAGCTGGCTTGGTTTTGGGACGACAATAAACCCTGGAAAAAGGAAAACAAGGAGATTTGCATTTGGGAAAGTTCACACACGGCAGCAAAAAAAACAGCAAGCAACAAATGGCTCATTAGAACACAGCCTGTGGCGAGGTGAGCGTCTAATGAAAAGCTGCAGCGGTCAAAGTTTGTGCGACTGTCGGTGAGCCGACCGCTGCAGGTTGTGCAGGCGCCATCGTTCTCCAGGGATGGTTTCCACTTTTAGGACCCGTCTGTCCCCTACAGGGGGGAAATTACTCTCTGAGACGTTTTATCGCAGTTCTGCAGAATCAATCCTGGACCTCAGGAAGCCGAATTTAAACGTCTTATAGACGAACTGCACCTCCTATTGTCCTTTTATTGACCCGCGAGAGGCTGTGTGGCTTGTTTTCGCTTGGATAAGCTGTTTGGCACAGTGGTACGTAGCGCTTCCAAGTTTGACGGTAAACCTTGACTACAACCGACACTCGCATTCTGGCAGAATTTCTTTGAGACGCTAGAGGGGTCACTCTCACTCTCGCTCACTCGCACGCACACACCCACACACACTAAAGCTAGATTTATGCTTCTGCGTCAAGTCGACGGCGTACCTACAGCGTTGACAGGTGGTCTATGGTCAAGGGTACGGTGTGCGCCTGAAATGTAACTCCACATCGCTGTGACGCTGTCATTGGACTGTTGGCGTCATGTGACCTTTGTGGGTCTCGGAGTGGGACTTCTGTGTTGGCCGAAAAATAGAACCGACCGATTGTCAGACTGGCCGATTTTGTCGCTGTTGCTGTGGTTACGAGATCGGCTCACTTTCGGTCGCTTTCGCTCGAAGGAAACAATGGACACAGCGGCAAGAGTCGAGGTGGAGCCACATGGACAGACCCACGCAGAAACACGACGGCGTAGGGAACACGTCGGTTCAATGCAGAGGCATAATCAGGACTGAACCCCCAAAGTCTGTGGTAGAACGCCAGGAACGGATGTGCAGCTGTCTGCTGATGACATCACAGCTGTGTCACCAGGAACTCCTCCTCATCTCTGTCGTACACCAACAAATGTTGAAGTTAAACGGAGAAACCATACAGATATGTTACCGTGGTGACAGCCTATTAAAGCTTAAAAAAAACGAAAAAAAAAAAACAGCTCCATGTGTCGATTTCAGAACATCTCAGCCCACCTGCTGAGGCAAGGAAAGCTTAACCCCCCCCACAGACACTTCCTCCCACATTTCCTAAATCAAAAAGAACTTACCACTTTGCCCGGCCTCGCCCATGTGCAAATAAATCCCTCCTGACAAGCAGTCACTAAACAGTCCTCTAAAAATATGAGTACAGTCAGTCTCTCGTGTGCTATCTTTTTACAGATGAGGGGCTCGAGCAGCGGCACGTCCTCCATGCGCGGACACAGCAGCGTGCCCAGAGTCTTAGCGGGGTCCGTTTTGGTTTTCGTCAGCAGGTTGAGCTTGTCGCTGCTCTTGCTGCTGATGTGGCCCATGCTGTGGTTGCGTTTGTGGTCCTTCTCGTGGTGCCGCTCCTTCCGGTCGTGGAGCGACAGCGTGGCGAACTTGCTCACGCCGGTGGCGATGGCGCTGTCCATGATCCCGCCGCCGGCCTTGTTGGCGTTGGTGTTGTTGGCCGTGGCGGTGGCGCCGGCGGAATGCGGGAGGCTGTTGGAGCGCGGTAACGTCGCAGAGAGGGAGTTCATCCCGGGAGTATTGGCACCGCTGTTGTTTCCGTTTGTAGCGTTACTAGAGGCGTTAGTGATAATTGTCGCGCCCGCGGGGGGGCTGGTAGCGTTCATCACATTCGTGTGCGTCCGTGTCCGTGACAGAGGAAGGTGGGGGAAGAGGATGTCCTCCGTGAGGTCCCACAGGCACAGCTGGGTGTCCTGCCCCACTGAGCCGAAGCGGTACGTGACGCTGACGGGCCGTCCGTCCGTCGAGTTGCGCTTGGAGAGCCGCGACTGCGTGCTGTTGGCGCGGTCCCGCCCAAAGTTGATCATCTGATCCTGGAAGTCCTCGTCGCTGCCGCTGAACTCCATGGGGTCGCTCTCCTCCACGCTGGTGGTGTAGTGGTCGAACGCCACCACGCTCACCCACGACTTGTGGCCGTGGCCGCGCGCGATGACTCGGCAGTCCACGAACGACCACACGGTCACCAGGTCGTCCTCGCCGCCCGCGACGATGTACTTCCCGTCGGGACTCCAGCACACGCAGAGCAGGCCGCCGAAGTAGCTCTTCATGGTGCCGTGAAGCTCGACGGCGTCGAAGTTGAACACCCGTAGGAAGCCGTCTTGGCTCACGCAGGCCAGGAACTTCCCGTCCGGGGAGAAGGCGAACTCATTCAGAGCCCCCTCCCCGACCGTCCACTTCAGCAGAGGGTTCCGCGTGGATTTGCTCTTACACGTGTGGACCGAGTAGTTCTCCCCCTGCTTCAGCAGCTGGTAGTGTGGCGCCGTGGTGCCGCACGTGTGCTCCACGTTGTACAGGTACATGTTCCCACTGGCGTGAGACACCAGGAACAGACTCTCAGAACCCGGAACCCACTTCACACACGTCACTCTGGACTTGTCTATTAGTCTCTGGCGGTGGTGGTGGTGGTCGGTGGGGTGGGGGGTGACAAGGGTTTGGGAGGAAGAGAGGGAGGAGAGAGAGAGCGGTGTGAGTGCAGGTCACATGGAAACCCTGTTTAACACCGACGATATCCCCAGCGCTAACTGGCGCTGACGTACTTTGGAGTACGTAATTGCCTGAGTATTTACGCTATCAGAAAACGTCCAACAGTTCCTGAAAGCTGAGTGTCACTCGGTTCTCCTACCTGGTGTGACGAAGGAGCTAGGAGAAGGAGAAAACGTTGATAGGGACCTTAACGTTGTCATTACGGTAATCCCATTCGCTCTGTTGACGGGTGCTGGCGAATCATCTGCAACTTGTCAACACAAACTGATGGACGTTTTCTCCTTCTCCGAGCTCCTTCTTCACACCAGGTAGAGGACCCAGATGGAACCGTTCAACACTTCCGGACATAGTCACGTATACTTACAGTACTCCAAAGTATGCCAGCACATGTGCATTCACACCGATATGGCCGGTGTTAAAGGGATTAACAGGACGTTAACATTAAGTTGATGTGGTGAACATATCCCCCTGAACATTCCAGTTCAGGGACAGTTGGTACTTAAACATCACCCCAAAGTCAAATATCCCTAAATTTTTTTTGGAGAAGTGTATGTTCATGAACAAAGTACAATAATTCATTTTGTGAATTCCACAAACAAAATCCAGCACATAGGGGCTAAGGAAGCGTCAGTCCTTCACACCTACCTCCTCGTTGAACAGTTTACTCGTCTCCTTCTTGATGGGGTCGATGAGCTGCACTTGTCCGGCTGAGAACCCCACGAGCAGCGACACGCTCTCTGCCGTCGCTGTGAGGTGGTTGAAGTCATGACACGTGGGCTGTGTTCCCTTGTAGATGCGCTTGTCTATAGGTTTGCTCAAATCAGCGGCCTGAGGAGAGAGAGACGAGAACGTGAACGTCGAATGAATCCATGTTACACAAGTGATAAAAATGGTCGGGGAATGTGAAGTGAGTGTGTGTAATGATGAGGAACAAACAAACGGTGTGTGGTTATCAGTTATTCCCATCTAAAATACACTGTGGAAACCTCATGCTCTGTTACAGGCTCCTGGAAAACAACACAAATTGGTCGTAACTTCTATTTTATCTAACAAGTTCTGAGGAAGAATTTTCTCTGACATTTGAAACAGTGACAGGGTAACGTTTCGTTTTGGAACCAACAGGAAACTCAGAGCATAAACCACACATAAACAGTACAGACTTCTATCGGTTAATGATTTACACTTTACACTACCCCAAGAATGGAAAAAGGATGTGTTTGCCGGATGAGGACTCTGGGATTCCTCCACTAAGAGTATTTCCACATAGTCTTATGTACAACTGTCAGCAACATGAATGACATTGGACAACTTTTATTGGAGATTCAATGGGGTACTTATAAGAATGACCGTGCCACCATGTGAACAGAGCTGCATCCACGTAACTGTCCCCACAACACATCACCTCCACGTTTGACATGCTACAAATTGATGTACAACTTCACCATTTCATACAATGACACGACTGAAAAGACCACGATGAGTTTGAGGTTTTACCAAACATTCAGCATGAGGAAATGCTCTTTTTTCCAGCAGCTCATCCTTCAGTGAGTCTGTCGTATTAGACAGATGACTGTGTGACTGACTGTCACACTCAGCTGATTGTCAACCTGTGACGTCACGTCAGCTGTTACATAGCCGGAACTATTTATGCAGCAACAGAAGAAAACACTGGACTTCATTGCTGCTAACTTTGACAACAGACTTCCCTATCATCCTCCTTCCAACTCAAAAAGAAGAATGAACCCATTCAAGAGCAGTACTGTCCAGGGATTGGAGGTGTATATTACACCTTTTTATAAATTTCCAATGTTTGGTGACATTCTTGCTAGCTGCTCATGCTAGCCTTTCTCTCCAGGGCTAGTAGCCCATCAGCTCATGCAATTACATTTTGACTTTACACATTTGCAAACTACAGTCAGAGTAGTATATGACCCAAAACATCGCAAATTATCGACATTTGGTTACAGAATCAACAACTTTGCAGACACCTGTCGGTTACAGGGCGTCGACAGGTGTTATGGGTGAACTGTCACTGTCACCACAAACTACTGACATTACACCAGCAAATTGTACCCTGACAGCGGGTCAATAGGCCACTTCTGCCTGATTATTATTGGTATAACCATCCAAGAAAAACTTCAACACGCTGGAATTTAGCCCCTGGCCTCGAAGTAGCATCCGGCTAACGATAGCCACTTGTATGCTGCTTCGCTAACTAGCTAGCTACAAGCTAACTAGCTACCTGCTTATTTCAAAGTCACGTCAAGTTTAAAAACAACCAGCTGACGCCAGCAGGTTCGAAACAGCTCACACAGCTATGACGCCTTTTCACCGGCAGCGTCATGGCTCCCCGTTGATATTAGCCACATTAGCGCGGTACCTTTCGGACGCCTTTATAGATGTAGAAGTAGAGCTCACGGCCCACATTGAAACAGATCCTGTCGCCGTTGCCCGACTGGTCGTTGACGTTGACGAAGGAGACCTTGACGGGGTTGGAGCCTTGCGAGTTGAAAGGCACTCTGTTCGGACGGCTGTATTCGGAGTGAGTGAGGAGTTTGTAGACGCCTTCCCGAGTGGTGAACTGAGTTTTTATTTCGTTCATCTCCTTCCCTCCTCCCTCCGCCGCCATCTTTGAAATTAACATTCATCCCTTTCCCTCAGGCCGGATCTTACGCACGGAGAGGAGCGGTGCCATGGAGCGGCCCGTCCGGCTCTCCCGTTCCCCCCACCGGCTCAGCGGAGAACTGGTGGAGCTGGAACACACACCTGCTGCTGCTGCTGCTGCAATAATAATAATAATAATAATAATAATAATAATAATAATAATAATAATAATAATAATAATAATAATAATAATAATAATAAAAAAATATTATAAACTGAGCATTGTACGTCTTTCAAATTCAGTAAAACTGCACTGCTAATGTGACGATATGTAACTTAGCAATATCCAGTAGTATGTTCGCTTAAGTTAGCTAACATCTGGTATTTATTATTTGTTACACATTTTTATTTTAGCCCTTTTCAATATAAGTAAGTACAATTTTAAAAAATGTGGATTTAGTGCAAACAAAATGTGATATGTGGCAAAAATGTCAATGTTTTATTTTGAAATATGACCGGACGTATTCTTTTGTAAAAAATATATTAGTGGCGTGTTGGACTCGGGTTTTTTGTGTTTAGAAAACTCACCTGTGACAACACAAACACCTGAGTGTGTTTTGTCGCTGATTAATTATCCGAACTTCTTTGCAAAAACTACTTGACAGAATCTCAGTCTTTATGTAGTGATTTAAGAAGTTAAAGGTCATGGCTTTCAGGAGGAGAAGGAGGAGGCAGCAGCAATCCATGCTAGGTGGGCATGTGTTCCTTAGTTTGCTTTTATATCAAACAGCTATATTACATTGAATGAAGTCATTTTTAACCAGAAAATCAGTTGTATTTAACAATTTTTTCCTCCTCGTTTTTTAAAGTGTCCTCAGAGCTCAGTGATAAACCTGCACCCAACCACATGGAGCAGCTCGCCTTCAAATACATGGTGAGATGAACCAAACATGGTGTCTTCTCTGAAGCTGTACTTCAGTTATGATGTGGACTGATTTGTTTTCCACCAGGAGATGTGTAAAGTGGAGTCGAGCACTGACTCTGACTCCGAGATCAGTCCAAGATGGTCAGACACCAGCACTATGGTATTTGTTAAATATGAATGTCAGCACTACAACCTCATACTCATGCATTCAACTCATATTTCAGTATCAAAGGTAGAATTATTTGATCTGTCTGAAGTTTGCTATATTCTAGGAACTGGCTTCATAAACTCAGATTTAAAAGCAGATACATGAAATATCACTTGGCTGCACCATGTGACCGAAAAGACTTGAGGAGGCACTGAAGTCTCTGAGGTCAAACTCAATCCCAGTCCTGTGAGCAGGAATGTGCCAGCAGTGCACCTGAGAGCGGGAGTTCTGGACGCACGTTGCCGTTAGTGGATGAGTATGTTGGAAGGAACGGCTGTTATTCTTTGGTATGCGCTCCTCCTGTGCACCACTTCATCACTGTCTGCTGCTCGTAAACTGAACGCCTGTCTGCTGATGATTGTAGTTTTTGGACCCGTACGACGGCAGCTCTGAGGATTCAGACCAGTTCACCACTGACGTCTCAGGAAGGCGAACGAGGCCGCAGGGGAGAGTTGGCGGCGGAGGGAGTCGTTTCTTACGTCGCAGTAGGCGATTAATCCTTCATCACTCTCCCTCTTTGGCCCAAAAAGAAGGAGTGAAAAACGGGGTGAGAGACCTGACGACAGAGCAGCAACATCATGTGGATGTGCAGATGAAATGTGGAAGTGAAGCTGAGCTGTGGGTGTGCGATCTCGTCTCCCCACCCTCCCACACTGACAACATGGCACAAGATTCAACGATGCACAGCCGACCTCTTCTGGTCGACGAGTCAGGATCCTCCACACGTCAGTTACATTCAGCCCCAGGGGATCAGAGCTCATTCCAGATCTTTGATAGCTCCACGGAAAGATCCCCGAGCCCATGTCACCTCACGTTTCTGTACAAGAGGAAGCTGGGGGTCCCTGGAGCTGATGTGGTGGAGATGGGCCAAAGAAAGAGGCAGTGTGTTGTCAACATGGAGGACGAACCAGAGGGACGAGGTTCTATATCTGATGGATCTTAGGTCACATGGGCCTGAGTGAGCGAGTTAAGGTGAATTAAAAACCTGAGTTCTCTCCTTTCAATCCACTTTGTTTACTGAAGCATTGTTGCACACTCCAATTACTTCACTATTCATCATGTTCCCAGTCTGTCATAGACCAAAGTAATATTTTCCTGTATCGTTTCTTCATTTCTGTCCAATCATTGTTGATGCAGAGTTGTTGAGCTGCTGTACTGTTGCAGAGAACCTTGAATACCTCATTGAATTAAAGATATGACATTAGCATGAAAAAGCTTGACTGTCATTATTACAACATTCTGCATAGTTTTATATTTTGCAACTGATTAATTTTTTGAGTGAACATGTTCAACAGTGAATTACCATTGACGTCACTATTTTGAAACAGTGGGTGAGTTCAGAGTTTCCGTCCTCACACATCGACAACAATGAAATACTTTCATTCCAACTGACTTTATTCTTTCTAAAAACATGCAGATTCTTCCATAAAAAACATCCTTTCTTTGTTCTCTGTCCACATTTTCTCAACATTTTCCAACTGACAACTTCCTCAAGACCTTCTTAGGCACTTCCCAAAAGTAATTCACTACTTTGACGACTACAAACTACGTTTAAATGACAGTTAGTAGGTTACGAATGTATGATTTAACATCAGGAATGGTCTTTCAGGGATTACGGTTAGTTTACTACTCCGTGCACAGGACAGCAACTCCACGCTCGTAGAAGCTGTGTGGATCTTCCTTGGTGGCGATGTCAAAGTCAACGGTGAAGATGAGGTCGGACCTGGTGAAGTTCAGGTACACGGGAAGAGTCACCTGCAGCACAAAAGGAGGGAACATGAGAAAAGCGACGGGGGAAGAAAAACGGCATGTCCCGACAGCACAGCAGGGACGGCTGGGGCTTCTTCGTACCATGTGTCTCTTCTCAGCGCTGCTCTGCTTGACCCAGCGGAGCTGCGTGAGCGGCAGCTCAGTGGAGATGGTGGTGGACAGAGACAGCTTGTTGTTGGCGCAGGTGGCTCCCTGCAGCTTCAGTCCTACAATGTCCAACAAAAGTGTGAAGAGTGAGACATGGTGGACGCCGCTCACCATCTGCGCTGTGACCCCATCGTTTCGTGAAACCGGATTTATTCAAGTATAAATCTTGGCCGATCGCTCAGACTGAAAGGTACACGCAATACGACACAGCCAATTTGGTAGATTTTCAAAATAAAACACTGCATGCCGGTGCTGATAGACTTTCAAAACAGTGGCCCCATCTGGGTCCACGGGCCACAGATTGACACACCTCCATCTGATGTCAAGTGAAAGTGCATTTTAGTCATTAAATAATGTTTATAGGTGAAAGTCTGTTCCAGTCAGAGCACTGTGAAAACAGGCGTTTTGGTGTTCTGGACCTTGGGAATCTCAATCACTTCCTATGACGATCCTATGATGATAAAAGTGTCGTTTTTCACAATTTTCTCAGAAACTGTTACCGCGGTAACGTGACGGAATCACAGCACCAGATTCGACATCAGACTGCACAGTCAGACCTTTGATGCCGAAGCTGCAGGCGTCCAGCGCCGCCCCCTGGGCGTTAGTGACGTTGACCTCCAGACACAGCTCCTCCAGAGACCAGCTGTTTGCTTGCGCCACATACTGGCGGGTGGCGGTGATGTACGCCTCCGGCACAAACAGGCTCCCGAGGCACACATGGATGTTCTGGAGGGAGGGTGATGTCAGTCAGGTGTCTTTTGTCAGACTCTGTCAAGCTGCACTGAAGTGACTTGTACCTTCAGTTCCTTGGCGCCCCCGCTGGCAGCTCCCTGCGAGATCTGCTGCAGCTGTTTGATCCGCTCACTGAAGTCGGACACCCACTGGATCACGGTCATGGACACGGGAACGGTGTAGCGACACCAGCTGCGGGGGAGGATGCCTGCAGACACAGCACCACTGGTTCTGAATTGCACCCAGCAGAAACAACGACAAAGACGGAAACTGACCTTTGACCAGGTCGCTGATGAGCGTGCGCAGGTAGTTGGTCTGCTTCTTCTTGCCTTCACACACTTGCACCACGTCAGACAGATCCTGACGCACCTCCTGAAGCATCTTGCCACCCATCTTCACCTCACGCTCGAAGAAACGGAACAGTGGGTCCTGTAAGTAAAATGGAACGGTTTGGCATCAAGGAGAAAGAAAAAGACAAGTTAAAAGAGTGGTTAAGGAGAGAAATCAGGGGGGAAAATCTGCCAGTGGAGCAAAATTTAAAAGAAAGAAAAAAAGTCAGTGAAATTTTGCTACGATTCCCTAAAAACAAGTCACTTCTTCAGGTGATTGTAAATCTAAACATTCTTTGTAAGATTTTCCTGCATCGCTCCTGGAGTCCACCTCTCCGTGTTTGTTACCTTGATGTTCTCCACGGTGCGTTTGAGCGGGTTGACGGTTTGTGGCATGAGCTGCAGCCAGTTGCAGGCGGTGGTGTGGAGGGTCCTCATCCAGGCCGGCTGGGTGTCGGACGTGGACGAGGTGCGCTCCTTCTTCTCCGTCTCGTAGGCGAGGTCGTCCTCATCCTCCAACATCTGCATTTTCAGCATCTTACCCATCATGTCAGTGCCTGTGCAGCCCGGCGCAGGGAGGGAGTGAGCGGAGGGAGGGAGGGAGAGGTGGGAGACGGGGCCGTGGTGGGAGGAGAAATTAATTGTGGAACAAAGAAACCAGCAGCTCACCTTGAGGGTGTGTTAATGACAAAAAAGCAGACATACAACAACAGGACACACAAGCATCAAGCAACAAATCCATCACATTGGACATTTAAAATAGGTCCAAAGTGGATAAATTATAACCTCAATTGTGACTCACAGGATCTGTAACGAACATGGGGAAAAGGGAGAGGGGCTGGGGGCGGATGCTTCAGCTTCAGGGGTTGGGAGCTTGGAGGAAACAACCAAAAAAAAAAAAAAGGAAGGAGTGTATGATGGGGTTGCCAAGGAAACAGGACGGTGTTTCCTCATCAGAGGGGAGGGGTGGGCTGGTGAGATGGGATCTTAGCAAAGCGACATGTTGGCTGTGAAATACAGCTGCTGGAGGGTGAGGACACCCACACACACTTCCTCTGGTCAGAGCTCCACGTCACGGCGACGGCAGCGCAACAAAAAAAAAAGAAAACCTGCACAACTACAAACTGGTGAGATGAACTGAGGAGATGAGGGGTTAGAGGGACCACCGTCCACAACGCAAAACAACGAGATCCTGAGCACTCGTTTCTGTGAAACATCCTGGAAAACTGGCACCGCAAAAATCCAACTAGGACAATTCTTACTATGAATATTTGCCTTATTTACAATCAAAATGTTTAATTTCTAGTCTTAATTTATTAACAATTAAAATAAGACATCAACTGAAAAAGTAACTTTTTCTCAGATATTCACTTGTTTCAAATTTTCACTTAAAGAAAATTAAACGATCTGCCAGTGGAGCAAGTGGGGTTTTATCATATTATATAATAAAAACGTTATATATTCTGTATAATATATTAAAAAAATTAAATTATATATTTTTATATATAAGCAATAAAAATGGTTCTCATCAAAACCAATCATCACATTTTCGTCCTTTTTTAAGTGAAAATTTGCTGGAAACAAGTGAAGGTTGTCTAAAAATAAGTTACTTTTTCAGGGGATGTGTCTTATTTCAAGTGGAAATAATTTTCATGACTAGAAATCACACATTTTTATTATTATTATTCTTATCTTATATTCATTAGAAATAAGACAAATACTCTTAGTAAGAACTGTGTCTTAGCTGAATTTTTGCAGTGTACCACACTCGAGTAGAGAGAGAGAGAGAGTGTTAATCTGTGATACTCAGGTGAGCAGCAGGACTCAATGAGGATTAGGATGGAATGCCAGTAGAGACGATGGCGGTAGATACCCTGAGTGGTGAGCAAGACCTTCTCAGCATTACTAGGCAACCCGAGCCAAGATGGAGTCTGTGTGTCTGGAAGCATCTCGACCCAGTGCATGAACTCCTCCCGCCTGCAGCAAAATCACAAGGTCAGAACTGCAAACATTCAAACAGACCGGTGTCGTTCTGAGAGCTACTGACCGAATGCCGTCGGGCATCTTGATGTCCTTGTGTCCGTCGACTTTCAGAGCCAGTTTGAACTCGCTGTCAAAGCTGCCCTTGGTGAAGATGCGGTCCAGGAAGGTGATGAGCAGACGCTGGTCAAACTCATTGTCGATGCGGCCGCCGTAGATGGACTGAGCCATCAGGGTTTTCAGAGCGGCCCAGGGGATCTTATCCGGAGCGATGTTCTGACGACCCTGATCAGACATAACAGAGGCACAAATCAATCTTTGTAAGGCTGCAGGAAGTGGAATCACACTGCAAAGAATCAAAATATTACAGAGATTTTTATTCTTATAAATATTTTACTTTATAAATATTTTTATTTAGAACTTTACTTCTAGTCCTAATGTCAAGTCATAATTTTACTCATTTTATTGTCCTCACTGTTTTTAACTTCATTTCTTGCTATATTTCATAAAGCACTTCAGTTCACCCCAAGGGTTATTGTGAAGGGCAAATACAGAACATTTACATAATAGAAAAAAAAAAAAAAATCACTTAACACACCACCGGGAAAAAAAACACAACTTGTTTGACATTTTTTTCCACTTGTTACAAGACAGTTTTCATTTGAAATAAGTTGAAGAATCTGCCAGTGGATCGAGAGAGAAAAAAAAACACCTGTGAAGGTGAAAATCTGCTTGAAACAGAAAAATATCAAAAAACTCACTTTTCAGCCAATGTCTTACTTTAAGAGATCATTTATATATTATCTATTTTATTTTTAAGATTTAACTAGAAATTAGACATTTTCATATACAAATATCCTGAGTACGATTTTGACTTTGGCAGTACTGATGCGTCTGACGTGTTTTCTGCAGCGACCAACCTTGGCGGTGTCGTCCAGCCAGGTGTCGACGGTGTCACAGGCAGAGCGAAGGTCAGACTCTCCAAACTCGTACTTCTTGGACCAGCCCAGCGGTGCGTAACGCAGCCGCTCCTGGATGACGGCGTGGAACCAGGCCAGCAGGAAGTAGAGTCGGGCGCGCTCGTTGGGCGCCTGCAGGCACAGGGAGACATAATCGTGAGACGAGCGCGGGGGCGGGATTGACGCTGGCGCCTGGTGTCGCTTTTGTCACCTTGCACATGCGAGCCACCGGGATGCTGCTGAAGGTCCGCAGCATGTTGGCCTTCACACCGGGAGGAGGCTCGAACACGAAGATACGACCGGCACGAAGCAGATTCACTGGAACCTGACGGGGGAAAAAGGCAACAGCTCTCACTTGGGGGGCTTTGAGGGATCAGGATCATCTGAACTAACGTCAGTACCTTGGGGTTGATCTCCATCGTCAGGAAAAGCCTGAAGCTGGCGTGAGGCTGCATGGAGTGAAGCTTCTTCTCCAGCTGCATCAGCCACCCAGGAGCCAGGTGGACGTTCTCCAGCATCACCCACCTGCAGGAGGAGCCGTTTAAACATCAGCACACAGATAGTGAGACATTGTTCTTCTTTTCTCCACGCAGCAGTTTCATGCACAAGTGACATTATTTTAATCTGGGGACGTGATTTGCTGTTGAAAACTAAAAATAATTATTGTGCAAATTAGAATAGTGTTGAGGGTTTGTGATGATTCCAGCTGCTCACCTGCCGGACTTGACGGCTGTGTTAATGTCTCTGTCAGCCTTATTAAAGCCCTCCGCAGAACCTGAGCCGCACAAGAAAGCCAGACATGAGTCTCCATGAAGCTGCTGTGACGATCTGTGGCGCTCTCACATACACACACGACGTTCAAAATGTTCAGAATCATCTCACCGATGGAGATGGACGTGATTTGCTTGTTCTCCTCCGCTGCCAGATCTCTCACCAGGCCGCTGGCGTCATAACCAGGGACAGAACACATCAGCACTGGTGTGCTGGGCTTCACCTACAAACACACACACACACACATGACAGACATGGATCTGAGAGACACACACACACACAAACTGCAAAAGCTTCGGCAGAACTGCTGTCAGTACCTCGTTCTCCACAATGTTCGCCAGGTCGAACGGCTGCTCAATGATGTTCATGAAGGTTTCTCCCAGAACCTTGGACACGAAGATGTGCGACATGGCCAGCAGACGGTCGGGGCGGAACGTCTGAATCAGCAGCAGCTGATGAACTGCTTGGCCAATGGACGCTGAGGGGGAGGAGCACAGGTCAGGTACACACGGACTGACTTCCATCGGCATCTGCTTCAGGATGATTTTGTAAAAAAAACGAGTGAAGTCCATCGACTCACTGGACTGTTTCTCCTCTGACCACAGGTAAGGAACAGCCAGCTCTGGGGTGTTGCTCTCCAGCCACATGAAGATTTGCTAAGGGAACACACACACACACACACACACACACACAGCTCAGGTGTTTCTATCTCATAATTCACATAATATATGATGAATAAAATGCAGCCCATGTTCACTCCGAGATGGAACCGGAATAGTTTTAAAAAGGTTTTCCATGTGCACGTCCACA
>CAAKHB010001161.1:99894-125542 GCA_901007665.1 Aeoliscus strigatus
CTCTGGGGTGTTGCTCTCCAGCCACATGAAGATTTGCTAAGGGAACACACACACACACACACACAGCTCAGGTGTTTCTATCTCATAATTCACATAATATATGATGAATAAAATGCAGCCCATGTTCACTCCGAGATGGAACCGGAATAGTTTTAAAAAGGTTTTCCATGTGCACGTCCACACAAATCCAGGAACACGCTATAGTACATATGCTGGGTCTGCATGTGGCGCTAATACATAAAACGTATTCAAACTACTGAAAATGGACAGATTTTGCACTCTTGCCCAAAGTATTTATGGTTCTGAGTGTGAGTCTGAGGTTATTACTTCTCCACAGAAAGCCTCTCTGCTCCTGCTCGTCCTTTGTACCAACCTCGTCAGCCTCAACTTTGTCCACCAAGTCTTTGAACGCCGGCAGGCGGCTGAGACGGACCATGGCCTCGCTCTGCTCAGAGGTCAGACCCTTCACCTTGGGTAAAGCTGTGCCGGTCAGAACAATCTCCTTCCCACGCAGGAAGTGTTGAAATTCTGCATCGTATGACGGCTCGCTGGAAGGAAATGGGTCGGGTTGATGATGGCTGATGCAGCTGAAAGTGGTCTGATGTAGTTAGAGGAGTAGACGTACCTGGTCAGTCCCTTGAGGCTGATCTTAGCCAGCAGCATGGCAAAGGTGATGTGGTCCTGGTGCAGCATTCCTCTGGCCACTCTGTTGAACGCCACCTTCAGGAGAAAATGAATGCTTGTTCACAACAGTGATGGGCAAATCACTTCTTCTACTGAGTCAGTAGAATCTGTTTGGTAAAACGACTTGTTCACCAGCTAAACCACTAAACTGTACAAATACACTGTTTCAAAGATTTATTTTCAGTGAGTGATTTGTGTCAGTTGAGTTGTTTACAGGAAACGAATCAGGTACACTCGCAGCAGTTCACTGCAGCACTCAGCTGATCTGTGAATGAACAAATCTTTTCAGTAAGTGATTCAGTACAGTTCAGTCACCCAAAAGATGAGTTCTTTCAGGCAACTCTCGGGACGGGACGACAGGAGTTCACAACGTTCAGAACACCTCAAAAAAAAAAAAGTTTCTTTTGAAGTTTATACCTGGAAGAGGTCCTTTGTGATCAGAGCAAGTCTCTGCGAGTGATCGCTGATGCTCTTCAGGTTGGGGTTCTCATACAGGACGGTGTGGTAGGTGTCCAGGAAAAAGTGAAGAGAATACTGGTACAGGAAGTGCATCTGGAGGAAGATCCAAACATCTTTTATCAGCGCCTGAATTGTAAATTGTGTGTTTGAAGTTCAAGGAGTTGGAGAGAAGCAGCTCCAGACCTGGTTCAGAGCCTCCATGGTGAAGTAGATGCTGCTGCAAGCAGAGGACAGCGACAGGTACTGCTGGGACACGGCCTCCACCTCCGCCATGATGATATCCGTCTCCTCCACCTTCCTCGTCACCTCGGCTGCCTCTTTCTTCAAGTTCTCCAGCGTGGTGATGATGGTGTCATCGTCGAGGATACGACCCTTCACCTCGTTGAGGGCCTGCAGCAGGGACTTCTCCAGCTGACGCAGACGCAGCTGGAACTCACCTGAGGAACAGACGTGACAAAGCGTTTCTTTCCTGCGGCCCCGCTCTCTGCCAGCGCTCGCCAACACCAACCACGTCTCACCCTGCAGTTTGAGAAGGTCCGAGCGTTTCTCGTCCACGTCGGGCCTCTCGGCCTTCAGGACCTCGTTGAGACATTGGCTCTGTAGGCTGCTGCGTGTCACCGTGAAGTTGACGAATGTCACACGAGAGCACAAGTCTGGCGGGAACTCGACCTGCGTGAACGAGTGGGGGGAGGGGGGGAGCAGACACACACACACACAACACACACACACACACACAGTGATCCACTGTCCGCCTACAGGTGACCACGGATCACGGATGAGTGCGATGCAAACCATAGTCTCCTCACCGTTGGGTCTCGTGTGGAGAGGAAAATGACAAAGGACGGTGACAGGTCAATGTCTTGGTCTCCCAGAGTGATGAGGACACGTCCACCTGTCCTGCGAACCTCTCTGTTCAGCACCGGGTTCAGGATGGGGTCGTAACTCTCAACGTCCTTAAGGCGGGAAAAAAAATAAGTATAACCACAGAAACCAATCATGACAATCAACACATGAAAGACTGTAGCTGTCATCACCTGGACCAGAAGAGGGTTTCCGAAACGCAGCGCGCTCTCCAGGTTCTTCCTGAAAGCATCATCCAGGAAGCTGGTTCGGGTGATCTTACGGTCTTTGTACTCGTTCATGATGAACTCTGTGGCTTGGCCGGACGGGTCGATGATCAGCGGGTATCTGCAGAGTGGAGAACGCTCGTTAGTTGGGATTAAAACCAGTTCAATGGATAGAAACACACACACAAACACACACTGACCTGTTGAACCTCTTGAGCATGATGGCGTTCTCAGTGCACAGGTCGTCGGCCGGAAGGGAGTTGGCCTGCCAGCGGAGACGCTCGTCTGCGTTGGACAGGTACTCAGTTCTGGCGATGTCAGTTCGGAACTAGAGGAAAACGTTTCAGGAGCAGTTAAAACACAACACATCCTCTGACTCCTGCGCCCACGCTTGGGCCGTTGAGGTCAAAGGTCACTACCGTACCTGGATGTTGGCCTGCTGCAGGTGATGGGACCAGGTGGTGAAGAGGTTCTGCCTCATCTGCTGTTCAAAGTAGCCGGCGTAGGTGATGAAAGCAGCGGAGAGCAGACAGTCCCCGGCGATGGTGGACATCTGGTTCTTGAATGTCTCGCTGGTCTTCTCCCAGCGCTCTCTCTCAGCGGACAGACTCTTCAGCAGCGCTGTGCTGCGATTCACCTGTGGGTTGATGGAACCAGGTTAAGAACCAAAGGAACGACAAGGAAGCGGACACAGGTTCGTTGGTCGGTCACCTTGGCCTCCACCGCAGCCAGGTCGGCCTTGATGGCTTGGGCCTCTGAGATGAGGACAGCGTACTCCTCCTTGTAGCGAGCAATGCTCGCTTCCAGGTCTCTGATCATCTGCTCCACCTCCTCTGCCTTCGTCTTGTTGTCCTTTGCATCGTCCTCAAGCTTCTGCAGTTCATTGCGCAGAGGTTCCACACGCTTCAGCATGTCAGCGTAGTTGAGCTACAAGAGTAGGAGAAAGTTTTTTTTTTAAATGTCAATGTTCCGTTTCCTTTCCTTTTTTTTTTGTTTCTTCATTTGCTGCTATGTTCTAATGTGAGTGTGTGAATTACTCTAATGCGTATTTGAGCACTCTTACCTGAGCAATAGCCCATTTCACCATGGGGCCACAGGCCAGTGAAGCCCTGTTGACCTGGTCATAGTTGTAGCTCGGGTTGGACATGTAGTTCTTCTTCATCTTTTCCCGAATGGAGTCACTGGAAGATGAAACAACCCAGAAACAGATGAGAACGCAGCAGCACTTCACACTGGACTATGAAAAGCTGGTGCAGAGAAACGATCGTGAATCACGAGATGTTAAATGTGGATTCCTTGTGCCAGATCATTTCAACTGTTTGAGGGAAGGAGGAGGAGCTTTTACTACCACCGTCATTGTGGAGAATCCAAGATCATGACGACTAACGAGGACAGTGGCTTGATTTTCTGATTTCAGCAATAAAAAGTCTAATCAGGTGTGATTCGGATACTGATTGAATATCATTTCATTGGAGTCAGACATCTGGACGCCGGTACCTCATTTCCTCAGAGGAAAAGTTGACTATGCTTGTGATGAAATTGTCTCTGATAATAACTTGTCTGATTTTTTTCCAGTCATTGGTCTCCTCCCCGAGCAGAAGGCAGATCGACTCCAGGGCCAGTTTGACTGCAGCCGGGGGATTGGTCATAGCCCGCACTTCAACTAGGTGCTGGCGTTTAATAGAGCTCACCGCTAGTTAGACGTGTCGGAATGGGGAGGGTGGAGGGGAACAGAGGGAGAGAGGGGCACACATTAGTGACATTGCAAACGTTCACTCCTTTCACACCTGATCTCTTCGGCTTCGAAGTTAACAATGGTGGGGATGAAGTTCTCCCTCATGATGATGGAGCGGATCTGCTTCCAGTCCGTTGTGCTCTCCCCCAGGAGTAAGCAGATGGACTCCAGCGCCAGCTTCACGGCCGCAGGCGGATTGGCCATGGAACGCACCTCCACCAGGTGCTGCTTCTTAATGGACTTAACAGCTGATAACGTCATATGAGTCACAACGTGAACAACACGTGACCCAGAGATTAAAGACCCGCCGAGTAAAAACAAACCAGAGTAATGAACTCATACCGTTCTGAGCCTCAATGACAGCAGGCTCCACCTGGTCCAGGTCCTGTTTCACACTCAGCTGCTTGTCCTTGATCACCTCCTGCTGCTTGTACACAGCTTCCTGGATCTCCTGGCTCATCACCTGGAATTACCACAGTTTGGGTGAGGAGCTACGCTCAGTGAGGAGCTACGCTGCAAAAATTCTAAATCTTACGAGTATTTCCGAATATTTGTCTTACTTCACATGTTTATTCATGTTTATTATCTGTTCACACTTTTCATAGATTTAAAAAAAAATTGATATTGATTCTTCAGTGAAAATCTGCTTGAAACAAGTGAAAATTGTCTAAAAAGAAATAATTTTCAGGTGAGGTGTCTTATGTACATAATGTACATTTTTTGACAAGAAATGAAACATTATTGGAAATAAGACAAATATTCTTCGTAACATTTTTACAGTGTAAAAAACGGTAAAAAAAATCGAAATCTTACTAAGAATATTTGTATTGGTCTTGTCGTGGGGGTGAAGGGTTGACTGAAAAATCTAAGGGGAGTGAGATTTTCTGCTTGCAACAGGAAAAAAAAAAATTCTACTTTTTCCACTGAAAATTTGCTTGAAGGAAGTACAGATTGTCTAAAAACATTTTTCAGGTGACGTATCTTATTTTAATTGTAAAGATATTTTGTGGATAGAAAGACATTTTCGGACAAAAAATAAGACCATTATCCTCGGTTCAATTTAGAGTTTTTCCAGAATAAAGGGATCCCATCTATATAGAAACACTCTTGTGGACCAAAAAACTGATCCTTGGTACCTTCTTCTTCTCAGCCTCCTGCTGGTCCTTGACCATCTTCTTCAGCTTGTCATTGGCAGCAGCGTTCTTTGCCTCCAACTCCTGACTCTTGATTCTGAGGTCACGGCGGAGCTCCTCCACCTTGACAAGGGAGCACAAAGACAAAAAAGTGAATCCTAGTTTGAAAGCAAGGGCCAGGAATGTCTGTCTCAAGTGGTGGATTTTTAAAGCACCTGATCAACAGTCTCCTTAATTTTGCGCAGACCAACGTTGAGGTGCATCTGCTGCTCCTCCAGCTCGCTGCGTTTCTCATTGAACAGGTTGGCGTACTGGTTGATGAAGTCCAGGTAGTGGCGAGGAGTGATGGCCATGGTGTGACCGCCGCGCTTGGCCAGGCGGTTGTTAGCCTGTAACACGACAACAGTCAACAGAACGCATTACGGACCTGACCCAACGCATGTTTCAGGAAATAAAACCCATGAAGCCGACCTGGTGAAGCGTCTGGTGGACAAACACGCAGCCGTTGACGATGGCCTCACGGTGGGATGGCGGCTGGGGTAGTTTGTCGTAGACTGTGGGCATGTAGTCTGGCACCTTGTAGTTGGGCTTCTCCAGGTCCATCTTGCTGGTGAACTCCTTCCCCACCTGGTACAACGCCTCCGTGGACCAGTCTCCAAACCAGTTCAGCACACATCTGGTTCACAGTGAACACACACAGTGAACCCACTCATTCAAGTGTCATTTTCTAACTTCAGTCTTAAGAATAAAATAGAGAAAAAAAGCTAACCAAGTATTTTCTCAACTTTCTTTTTAGGTTTCTTCAAAAAGAAAAAAAAAACTTACTAATAAGTGGTCTCCTTGAAAACAAAGTTGTCAGATTTGTTCTTAATTTTTTTTACGTCAAATTACGTCACCTTGAGGTACGACCTCGGACGTCCGAGATGAGCGAACCATCACGTAGCAGCGTACCTGTTGAAGAGGGCCGGGGACGTGGCGGCCCTGTCTTTCAGGCCCTCTGATGACGGGTTCATCGTGAAGACGACGTGGAGGTTTCTGATAACCTGGCTGGTAAACCACTTGTACAGCTCTTCATGCGTGTCTAGCATGAGACCTTCTTTCTGGGCTCCCTCCTTACACTGAGTCATCAGGGTGGCGTATTCGTCTCCTTCAAACAGCCCAGGAACCTACAGAGAATGGGCAACGGCGTCATACCGGGAGCCATGAAACGACTTGCTCTGCAGGTTTCAACCTTTAAAGTTCAAGAAGGAGTTGCACTTCACAGCCAAGTTGTCATTACGGTAATGACTCGCCAGCATCCACCAACAAAGTAAATGGGATGAGTGAACATGGCTGTTCTCAACTTTCAGGGACCGATCTCCTTCTAGCTCCTTCTTCACAGCTTCTCAGCTTTCAGTAAGTGTGTCTGATAGCGGCTGGGACAACGTCGAGGGGTTGGAGAGCAGATGCTCGTTACCTCTCCGTTGGCCAGCAGTGTGTTCATTCTCTCCAGGAATCCAGAATCCAGCACGTTGGACTCATCCATGATGAAGGCGATCTTCTCGTTCTTGCAGCCGGAGCGACGCAGCACCGTTCGCAGATCCTCGTCAAAGTCCTCTCCAGTGTACTTCCTGTGTACCTGAACGCATCAAGATCCAGGCGGTTATAGCCAAGACGTTTCATCATAACTGCCGCCGATCCCCTGGACGTTTGCTCCGCCTACCTTGATCTGATAGACGCTCAATCCGTTCATCCAGGCCACAAAGCGGGACAGAGTGGTCTTCCCTGCTCCACTCACACCAATCAGCAGAAGATGTCCCTGTGGCTGACGGAAGATTCTAGGGGAACATTTCCACAGGTCCCATCAGACATCACCTCTATACAGCAGATCTGACACTGTACTTGAGGGGCTGATGCTCACCTGTCGATTCTGAGAACGTGGTCCAGCACCTCGTTGAAGAGCACCAGAGGGACGTCCAGCTCCTCCTCGTAGAAGACCTTCAGACGAGCCTTCACGTAGTCCCTCAGCTCCTCCTGCTCCACTGGGATGTAGTCCTACAAACCATTTATCAAATCAAACTGTTGATCACTTTGATTTCACCCTCAGTGCGTCAGGAACGTCACGATGGCAGCAATTATCCCAACATGGTCAACCGGTAACGGGCTTACCTTTGAGAGCCAGTTGCTGTAGAGGATCGGCCTGCTGAGACCTTTCTCCTTGTCAATGTTGGGGAAGTGTTTGAGAGCGACCATGTCGATGTTCTCATCTGTCCATCTTCTCTCTTCATCACCAACCAGCCTAGGGGGACACAAACACTTAGGAACAACATGAAAAGCACCAAACAGCCCAATCGAGTTGGTTATTAAATCACCTATCCTGGAAGAGGCGGAGCGCCTCATGAGCCCAGATGCGGATAAGTCCCTCCACAGGAAGAGTCTCAAGAGGCCTCAGGGCCTCAAAGATCCCCCTCACCCAGCGGGTCATCTCTCTGGGAGAGTAGATGTAGTGAGGCTGGGTGTCTTGAGTGAAGCGTTCCTGGCAGGGGACGGACATGAGACAAAAGAATATTAATAATGTGAATAATACATCATTAGCTTTTTGTAGGATCAGGACGTTGGTGGAGGCACCTAGCATGAGAAAACTCTTGCAGTGATCCTGTTCATTAGTTGCCAGCGCTTTTACCTGAGACATGGTGTAGAATTCCACCATGGCAGCAGTTAGAGGTTCAGCATAGGTGCGCAGAGAGGGGATGAGGCGCAGCATGGCACGGTTGAAGGTCCCGTAAATCTGAGTGAGTGAGGCCGGTCCGGGATAGTCAACGTACACTACAGGGACGTGACGCAGGAACCTGGAAGTTGACAAGGTCTTCACATCAGTGCGAGTCAAATTTTCAGACCTGTAACATGCCTGATAATGTCTATCTGCGAACTCTACCTGTGCGTTAGAGGCTTTCTGCCTGGATCAGTGGGAGGATTACAAGCACCCACAAACTGGATCCTCTCCAGTTTCACCCACGTCTGGTCCGACGTGCGGTAGAAGCCGCCATGCTCCACCATCTACCCACACAGGAGGGCTTTCACCATTAAACGTGTTGCTGAGAGCAACTTCTTTGCTGGTGCTCGTTAACAGAGCCTACCTGTCTGATGAAGGAGATGACTCTCTGTGTGCCGTACTTGTCCATGTCTGGGAGATTGATCTCATCGCAGAACAGCACCAACCACTTGCCGAGCTGGACGGGGGCGAGGACCACACCGTTGGGGGTGCGGCGGTACTCGCAGTAGTGGTCAAAGGTCTTCAGCAGCAGCTCTGGGGTGGTGGCGCTGGAGAAGTTCAGACCCACAACCTAGCAGAAGAAATCATAAATGAGACATGGACCGAGGAGAAACGAGCTCATCAGCTCCACTGGACAGACCAGTTGTTTCATCCCAACTCTCACCTCCATATCCGGCAGGGCCCTGAGCGCACTGAACAGGGTCATAGTCTTTCCAGAGCCAGGAGGTCCACACAGCACCAGCGGTTTGTGCTCGGCCAGCCATGTATAAAGCAAAGCCTCGTGGCGAACGGTGTCCAAGGTTGGAACCACAACATCTGGTGAAGCCACTTTGTGGGTCTCCACCTCAATTTGGGGCACCTTACCCTGCCAGGACTGCCACTCGCCTGAGATACACACCTGGATGAAACAGAGGATGGCAGTGAGCACACTGGGCTTTTGTTGACTTGCCGACACAACAAGGGTCAATCTGACCCTCTGACACCTGGAGGCTGAGGTGCGCCGTGGTACCTCATAGTCGATGATGGGGACGTTGGGAGCGGAGGGGAGGGGCACAGTGGTGATGCGGCGGATGTATTCGCCGAGCTCAGCCCTCATCTTCAGCCGTCCATCGCCAGAGAAGGACCAGAGCACAGCGTAGATGAGGTATCGCTGGAGAGACAAAACACCACAGGATTTAGCAGTAGGCCGGAAACAGTTGACTGTGGGGACATGTTGAGCCATATTTATGCTTCTGCGTTGAACTGATGTGGACCCTATGTCGTACCCTACACGGAGGAGGCCCTATGCTGTCATAAGCGTTTGCACTTCTGTGTGTGGGTCTCTGTTGAATCTCATTGTTGTGTTTTTTTTCCAGTTATCTGTGTTTTTTCTTTGTTTACTTCAAGCGTCATCGACTGAAAGTGAGAAGACCTTGTTTGCACTCACTTGGCCGAGAAAATAGAACCGACCACAATGCTGTTTTTGATGGGAAAACACAGTAATCCCACACCGAGAGCTGGTAAAGTCATGTGACACACACAGTCCAATCACAGGTGGTGCCGTCTGCGAAGTTCCATTCCGAAAGTTAATTACGTAAATAGTGTAAATAAGGTGTGTTAATTTGTTAATGGTGTACTTCATTCTTTCTACAATGCTTCTGTAACTCTGCTATTTCCCTTCAGAGATTAATAAAGTTTATCTGTCATTCTGGAGAGTCCAGCTACGCAGTAGGCAACACGTCAAAGTGGACCGTACACCATCAACTTGACGCTGAAGCATAACCCGGCCTTAAGGTGTCTGCAGGTACCTGCATGTAGCGCTCCAGCTGATCGATGGGCATGGGGAAGTCAGGGTGGTTGTTGTTGTAGAGCGCCACATTACGACAAGCCTGGTGCAGCATGGAGAACAGAGAGCCCATGCAGCGCAGGCGGGTGAAGTCCATGATGTGCTCCATCTTGGAGGCGTGCTCTAAGGCCTTGATGACCAGGCCGGTGGAAGTGAAGTACGGCTGAAGAATGGCTGCAGCATCACGCTGGATCTGGTAAACAGCATACAAGTGAGGATCAGTGAAGAAGAAAACGCCATGTGCTGTTCAGTCGCTATGCGTTGAACCACGTTATACCTGCAGCATAGGTGATGCAGTCTCCTCCTCATCCTCTGTTCCTTTCCTCTTGCGCTGAGCTTCATCCTCTCCCTCATCCAGCGGGATACTACGAAGACGAGCCAGGAAGTTGTTGAAGATCATGTCGGTGCTGAGGACATCCTCACTGAACCAGACCATCCCGCAGCGGGACACGGTAGCCAGAGTGGCGTACTTCAGGTCCTGAACTTCGAACATAACTCGCACCTGCAGAGAGAGGGAGAGAACACGTCATGGTTAAAGGCTGACGATCACACACAAGTCTGTGTTTGACCAAATGCTGCTCGTACATTTGGTGGCAAGCTGAGACGCTCTCCGTTTGGAAGGGTGAGCAGCTTGTTGTCATCCAGGACGGAGTTCAGATTTTCAACCCACTCGGGGTCAACATCCCCATCAAAGATGATCCACTGGCGCTTCTGCAGTTCCCCTCTCACATTGTCTATGATCCTGGAATTCAAGGATTCAAAAGGTCCAGAACACTTCCAGTTAACAGATGTCATGACTATTCTTTCTCACGAAGCGGACTCACTTCCTGAGGATGTGTGTGAACAAGCCATCGGTCCATTCGCGGGTGTTGGGGTCCAAGGTTCCATACAGGTGGTCTTTGCTAATGGCTTTGGGGTCGATGATGTGGGCCACTCCCTCAACACCCTCCAGCCTCTCTAGGGCCTTGAGGAGCACCCTCCAGGCCATGGTCTTTCCACTGCCTGAAGGTCCCACCATCATGAGGCCATGGTTGATCTGTGTGATCTGATAGAGCTGGAGAACCTGGAGGAGGTGGACGGAGAAATATCAAGAACATCTCTCACGTAAAGCGTCTTCTGCGCCAGTGATTCCTTGCTGCACTACGTTCAGCTTACCTTCTCCACCCACATGCTGCCCACATCGTCACCATCTCCGTAAGTGAGGTACATCTCTTTGCAGACCTTCTTCAGCTCCTCCCTCAGAGCGGTCATCTCTCCACGATGGTACTGAACTCCAGGGAACACGTCTGACAACAGGCTGAACAGCAGAGGAATGTCCTCCGCCACCAGCTTGGGAACCATGGTCTCACACACGCTCTGGATCAGAATCTGCAAAAACGGAAAAAGACATGATCAACCGAGCGGCTCAGACTTTCAAGTGTTCAACCTTTTTTTTGTTAAATACCTCTTGTTCAGGAAGATTTTCAGCGATCTCGTTCTCATCCACATCTTCTCCACGTTCCAGCTTGTCCCTTTTGATCCTCTGGATGCGCTCACGCTTGACATTGCCAGCGCTGATCAGGACACTCTTCAGAGCTCGGAGGCCAAAGTCGTAGTGACTCTGCGACGACAGCTGCTCATCACACAGTCTGAAACACGAAGCCAAGAACAAAATCAACCTCCGTAACTCCCTCGAAAAACTATTTCCCAGTTTCACTCGGTCAAACACGTACTTGAAGAAGGGCACAATCTTCTTGGCGAGGATCTCAGCGGTACGGAAACCTTGAGAGTAGAGCATGACCTGGGCGATGAGCTGCCGGTCAGGCTTTGTCATGGCCAAGCTGCGGAACAGCTTCTTCAAATTGTCGGGCAGGTTGGAGCGACCAGCGTAGCCAGGATTCATGGTGATGAAGATGGCCATGTCCGGGCTGACCTTCACCTGCTTGTTCAGGAGCTCCGTGGTGACGGGCACACCTGAGATGGCAACATGCGACAGCTCATAAACGGTGGTTCTCATGAGGATGTTTTCCCTTGGCTATGTTTCGTTGTCTGAAATCCAGTCGAGAGCAAAGATTTGAGGCGCTACGGAATGTTTACAGCCAGTGTAAATGGTCTGAACGGATGCGTTGCACCCCAGCGCTAAAAGCTGCAGAGGACTCTACCTGTTGAATTGCTGATAATGGTTGCAGACTCTTGCTAACTAATCAATCAGCTGAGATATGGCCACGTACCCACATGGGGTGTGTTTGTGACGGTATGACAGACAGCTGCAAACATACTGACAAACATGCTAACTTTGAAGGTCGGACAAGAAAGACAAAGACAACACGTAGAGTGGAAATTTGCATTTAAGAAGAGCTGAGTTCACCGGGGGGGTTGTTACACTACTCTGCTTTACGGCACGGCGTTGCTGTTGAAACAACAGTAGTTTACGTGAGGTCGCAATGTGTGGTTGCAGCTCGGTGCCACAGTTTGAACTGGACTTTTCCGTTCCAAGTGGATGCATGTAGTTGCGCAATGCAGGTTGTTGCGCCTGGAATCTTATGCTGGACTGGACTTAAGGCATTGGTTGCAGCTAGACACTCACTCCTGTCTCTGTTGGGGTTGCTGTGTTCCCTCAAGGCCACCTGAATGTACTGGACCTGCTGGGACACAGCGGACAGCATTCTCTCCTCCAGACGGTTGAACTCGTCAAAGCAGCCCCACGCCCCCACTTGGCACAGACCCACGAAGATGCGACCCATGGCCTAAAGACGAGGAGGGCAAGACATCATTTGTGAGGTTAGAAACATGAATCCTCTGTCACACACATACAACGGTGCCGTTTGAATCCCCCACTCCTAGTTATTACACTTTGCAAACAGGTTTGTACCTGGAAGTCAAACGTCTCATCACAGTTGAACACCAGGACGAATCGGCCGAGCTGGTGCCCCAAAGCTTTCACAGACTCAGTCTTCCCTGTGCCAGCAGGACCTACAAGGTACCGACGTGGTGACGGTCAGCGTCTTATTACTGCATAAATTCTTACTCGTGTGATTAAGAGCACAGACGTACCAAAGGGTGACCCTCCAAGACGGGCCTCCAGAGCCTGCGTCATGGTCAGGTAGCAACGGTCCGTCAGTGGCGTCTGGACAAGTTTGTCCTGGACGCCCAAGTACTCAAAGCCGTAGTTGAACTTGGCATTTGCCATCTGGATGGACAGCTGCTGCAGGACGTCCGTCTGCTTGGGGTCAAAGTAGAAGCGCATCTGACTGAGCCACTCGAAGGACTTGGGGTTGTCTATCTTGTTCTTGATCAGAGTCCTGGTCACGTCTCGCTGGTGCACCAGCTCGGTGATCTGAGAGGAAGTGGCAGAAGCATTTTAGAAGCCGTTTTCATCGAATCACATCTGTCAGAAAAGATGTCCTCCTGACCAGGTGCTCGAGTTTCCTCCTGCGAAGTGGAGGTTGCTCCATCAGCACGGTGTCAGCCAGCACGTTGAGGGTGGCCTCCACGTTCGACAGGACTTTCTGCATGGGGGTCATGTCCCCACCACCAGAGATGGTGGTCAAAGCAGACTCGATGTTCTCAGACCAGGCGATCTGGGTGGACAGGACCACCAGCTGGGCCTGTGGCGGGAAAGGAGAGCGGTGGACATGGAATAAAAATGGAACAACAACAATAAAATTACCCATGATAAATACAGGTGCACGGTAAGTATCAAACCAATAATACCCATGTCAGTTTCCAGCAATATACAACAAAGTGATTTCATGATAGTTGATTAAGACAAATTATGTCCAGTTGTGCACAAATTGCAGGTGAATCTACATTTAAAAAAGAACTACATGTTGTCAGTTATCGGTTTTGAGAAGCATCATGTTATCAAACATTGTGCATCCCTAATTACAACAGTCGCAATGTCTGAAATCCTGCTTGGTCAAGTCAGAGGCGGAGCTGGACTGTTGAATTCATCTTTACTCACTACATCTTCCATTTTTCTTACCCTCACCTATTTCTACAAAGTTATCAGTGGAAGAAAAACAGTTATCATGCGTCTTTAATGATAAAGGTCCACAACACCGACCTGGTAGCGATCGATCCAGTCGATGTACTGGCTCAGGTCGACTGCGGTGCCTTTGTTGAACGCTGTGACCTCTGTGACGGACTCGGCCAGCAGCTTGGCCAGAGTCACCCTCATCTCCTTCTCCACCAGCGTCAGCCACTCGTTGATCTTGGGGTGCTCTGTGATGGAGACGGGGGTCTTGTAGAAGATCTCCTCGCCCTCACGGGAGGATATTCCCAGCACCTCTGTGTTGTCCTCGTTGAGCAAGATGCTGGAGACACCGGCGAACATCTTTTTGAAGTGTTTCTGCAGTTTGGCCACATTCTTGCTGTTGCCGATGATCTCGAGAAGGTCCTCGTCTCCCACGAAGTAGAACCTGTGGAGGCCAGAACAAGTCATTTGTATATTTCTAATGTAAAGTCAATTCTTTGCTCGCTCAGCCTAAGAATCCTCTTCTCACCTGGGGAATGAGGATCTTTCTCTTTCCAAGTATTCTCCCAGGGCTTTCTGTATTTTACCAAGAAGGTCGGCCAGTCTCTCCAGTGAGCGCTGGACTCCTTGTATGTTCAGCACGTCCATCACTAAGGGAGACTTTGTCACTTTCTTCATCAGTGCCAGGAACTCTGTGCTGATACTGGGGTTCAATGACAAAGATAACACAGGTTGCTAGATGGACTGACTAGATAAAAGCAGGCTTTGTTTGTAAAAGGATGTTCTCTTGTACCTCTGGAATCGCTGGGTTTCCACAGGCAGCAGATGTTTGATGTCAGCGCTGCCAGTGAAGATGCCTTCCAGATAGACCCAACGGCGCTGGACATCGATCCAAACATCGAACAGAGCCATGATGCGATTCAGCTTGTCCTCCCAGCTCAGCGCGTCTTCCTCAAACACCTGAAGGGGAAAGAACAAGAACGTACTGAAGTGGTTCTGAAAGGACACGATCTGAAATGTCGATATAAATGATGATCACCTTGTAGTAAGGAGACAACTTCATGGCGGACACACTGTTGATGTGTTCTTTGACCTTATTGAAGAGGTCATCCCAGCCTCGAATCAGACGACACTTGTTCTGGTAGTTCACCAGGTCCAGCTCGTAGGAGTTCCATACTTCACGGATCTGTCGAACAGCGACCACCACGTTTGAATGGATCCTCCACATTTATCCAAGTGTGTGTGATGTGTAGATCCATAAAACACACACACTGCTCCTCTCTTCCCTCCCATTTACCTGTTTGAGGAACTCTTCCAACGCCATCTCTCCCTGGGCGACCAGGAGAACATCCTTCACCACCATCTCATTCTTCTGGAGGTCCACGTCCCAGATCTGCCCCAAGGTCAGTTCTGACAGGACCCAGTTCACATGTAACCGCTTCATCAGCTGCTTCCAGTGGCGGTCCTTCAGAGCCTCCGATTTCAGCTCAATCACCAACATGTTCACCTGGTTCACCAAAAAAAACAGATCTAGCCATGTTCTTTCCTCCAGGATCAAGATGTGTGGTCAGCTGGCTGACCTTGAGGTAACCCTTCAGCATCCTCTGGACATATTCATAGGACGCGTACTGTCTCAGCCTTGCTTGGAAGTTCTTCAGCTGGTTCAGAAGAGCATCAAGACTCTGACGAAGCTGCAAACAGATAAGAGAGAAGTTCAATGTTGGCAGTTTGTTGTTCATATACAGTCAAGGTTCTACCCGTACGCGCATTTGTCACCTTGCGAGGTTGAACCGACACCCACGGCTGCTCTTTCATCTGGTCGATCTGCTCCCAGACCTTTGACAGCTCGGACCACACCTCCTTCAGGTCATGCAGCTCCTCCAGTGCTACCTGCGATTGAATGTCAAACATTGAATCCATCTAGTGCGTATCTCACGTTAGCATCGGTCTTGCTAACTCAGCCATGCTAGCTCCTATGTGATCCTTTCCAGTTGTGTTTGGACATTACCTGCACCCGTTCTTCACTGCCGCTGAGCAGACCGGTGTCAGTGAGCTCCAGAGCTTCTTTGGCACGAGCGCATTTCTCCCTTTCAACCTTCAGACGGCCGAAGTTGCCTTCATAGATCGTCAGGGACTGAAGAGCCTCCTCGGGACGCAGGTTACCCTAGTGGCCATGTCATTACGTGCAGTTTAACCTTCTGTGCTGTAACAATTATCTGTGCAAAACAATTAGACGACGAAAATTGTCTTACAGCAACTGGTTTGGTCTTCTCCCAGTCATTGAGCAAGTCGGTGGTGCGGTTCTCAACAGCTTTGTCCTCCTGGACGATCTTCATCTGCAGGTTGGCCACCTGCTGTTGGATGGCAGTGTCCTTGCGCTTCATGATGTCGCTGAAGGCGCCCCATTCGCCTTCAATGTTGTCAATGTAGAGCCAAGACGGAGGGAACTGGAACCTCTGCTTTTCCAGCAGCCGCTGCCCGTTACGGAACAACTACAAACACACCGAGGAGAGGCCAGGGCATGAACCGGCGTGGCTTTTCAGAGCTGACAATGAGCACAGAGGACGTCGCTATGTACTTACGTCAACATTTTTCTCAAACTGCTTGATCTTGCGCTTGAGAGTCTGAACATATGTTATGAAGTTGACTGCATCTGACGTGCTGGCAGTGTCCACAGAATGTTGCTCCAGGTCTTGGCGGGACTAGTAAACAAAGACAAGCGAGTGAAGCGATAAGACGACAGATTGGGGAACTCCTCAGTGACTCTTCAAGCGCTTCGACAACGATGTGCTTATACCTTGGAAATTTGGGCATGGAAGTCCTGCATGTTCTGCCCAAGCATCTGGCCAAACTTGCTGAGCACTTCTTTGTGCCAGGAGTCGTACTTGAGGTTGACTTTGGACTGGACCTGATAGCAGAGGAAAACAAGGACATCAGTGTGTGTGTACAGGTAAAGGAAAGGAAAAGACAGAACGTGACACGCAAATGACAGCGTGGTCACCACTGTTACCTTGCCGTAGTCGATGACCACCGGTCCAAACTCTTTCCGTGTCTCTGCGTTGTCAAAGGTTCCACGTGCTTTGCGGATCTGGACCAGGAGGGCCTGCCACTTGGTGAGGTCTTCACCCAGACGGTTGTAGATGTTCTCAGCCTGCATGTCCCACAAGCACTGGTACTGGAGCCAAACCTGCACGGTGGAAACGAGAGGATAAAGTGAATAAGAGGGGAGTGTTTACCACTCATTGAGTTTGTTACTTCACCTACCTTGACGTACTGCTCCACCTCCGTGACAATCTCTTCCACCGCGTTGTAGGCCTCCTCTAAGGCCGCAGGACCATCAGGCATCCTGGTCAGAGCATTCCGGTAGAACTTCTCCTCCTCCGATAACTCGTAGTGAACACCGACCTGGTGAAGAAGGACAAGTGCTCAGACAGAGTTGGACACTGCTTGTCCAGAACCTCCACACTGGTTGTCAAATCCTACCTGGTATCTCTGGCTCTGGATCCTGGGAAGGGAGAGGATGACCATCTTCCAGGCAAACATCTCCTGGTAGAGCTTGTAGCGACAGTCTTCTATTGGTGGGTTCAGGTAGATCACCTGGTTCGTAATCCTCAGCTCATGGACGACATTCTAGGAAATGAAAAATGTGATATTAGCCGTTGACAATAAATAGTCAGGG
Organism: Aeoliscus strigatus; assembly: GCA_901007665.1. Classification (NCBI taxonomy): domain Eukaryota; kingdom Metazoa; phylum Chordata; class Actinopteri; order Syngnathiformes; family Centriscidae; genus Aeoliscus; species Aeoliscus strigatus. The sequence continues at coordinate 117,184 of CAAKHB010001161.1, forward strand.
GATTCAACGTGGGCTCTCTAGTCGCAAAGAGTACCTTGATCTTTGGCTCGCCTCCGGGTTTGTGGCTCACTTGTGGAGCTTCTGTGTCCATATCAACATCAGCTTTATCCTCGACTTGGCCACGGAGCACCTGGGTCCAGGCCTTCAAACCGGCCTGCAGACGCACTCCCAGGATACGTTCAATCTAAGACAAAAAAAAAAAAAAAAAAAAAAACGAACAATGCTGTCTGTAACTAAACATTCTATAGCAGCTGCTGTCTTTGTTCTTCATTTGTGGTTCTAACCTCGATGTCAAGCTTGTTGACCCAGATGGGCAGGTTGGAATACGAGTGCAGGTTGAGGTCATCCACGGCTTTCTGGACACGGTTGAGGATGTCGGTGAAAGTCTTGTGGTCGAACATGCAGGTATCCAGGGAGCGAACCTCCAGATCTATTTTCTCCTCAATCAGTAAGAGATCATCCACCTGGAAACGTCACACAGCAGAGACTTTCAGCGATACAAACACTTGGGTTGAGTCTCTCTTATGTGTACTGTGTATTCCTCGGCCGCGCTGACCTTCTCCTGGAAGTTGAAGACGGTTTCCGCCAGCCTCTGGACGTATGGATCCAGCTTGTAGGACTCCCAGACCAGAGTGATCCCTTCAGTGATGAGCGCCTGCACTTCTTTCTTCAGCCCAGCCACAAGCAGCGAGATGGAGGACCTCTCCTCCACCTTCTCGCACGTGCGCTCGTAGGTGCGCACGCTCTCGATCAAAGAGATGGCAAACGGGTACAGCTGGTTGGCCTGGTGAGCTTTGTTGACGATGGCCAAAGGAACGCGGAAGCTCAGCCACTTGAGATTGCGGACCTCTTTGGACAAGGTGATGATCTCTGGGAGGAAGTTGACTTTGAGCTTGAGCATGTTTCCCGTGCGCCCACGGGCACGGGTGCTCTCAATGGTAAAGATGCGACCAGACACACCAAGGTTGCGCTGTTGCACCTGAAACCAAAAAAATGACGGAAGGTGTAATATTTTTTTTTTTCAAATAAAGAAGGAAATAAATCCTGATTATCTCTGTACCTTGCGAGCCCAGTCATCAAAAATCTCCTGGGTGTTGAGCTTTGCCCTGAAGCTGTCTCCATCTTGCTTCAGCTTCAGACCCTCCACGTGATTCTCCCAGCCTTTCCCAAGGACGTCCTCCACTCTTTTCATGTACGCCGTCAGCTGACGGTCAATCTGCTTGGCCCAGATGATGGAACCGGACACGGGCGGCAGATCTCGGACGTGGCTCATCTTACACGCCTGGCTCTGCGGATACTGCACTTTGAACTTGTCGTGCAGCGACTCGATGTCGTCTTTCACACGCTGGATGAGCTGCGTCTGGTACTCGCGGATGGCGCCGCGGATGTGGGGCCGCACGAAGAGAGCGTTGAAACGGGAGAAGATGCGGAACATCTCGTTGGCGTTCTTGGCGGTTCCCAGCTGATCGCGCAGTCGGGCGGTGATGCGGGTCTCCACGCGGTCGATGCGCTCGTCGTACCGCTTCATGGCGGCTTCCCAGGCCTCCATCCCTTCCTTCGACACATCCAGGCCGTCCACCTCTTTCACATTCTCATATGCCAGGTTGACCTCCTCTATAGCGTTAGCATCCGCAGCGTCGAAGAGAACGCCCGCGACCTTCATATCTTGAGGCTCGACAGTCTCTCCAGGAGCGTGCTGCGGCACGGCAGAAACCTGCAGACAACACTTCTTATTGCTAACTGCTAGTAGGCGCTGTGCACCACCATCGTAACGTGCTCCCAGCTGGGCCAGTGATTTCCGGTCTACTTCGGACGACAATGACAACAGCGGTAAAATGAACGAGAACACACAAGCGCGTCAACTGTACAAAAAAAGACAATATATAACGTGAAGATGCCATCCTGTTGGAAATGTGGAGCAAAGGCATTGACTTTCCTACATGTGCTATGAGAATGGAGTTTGATACAACTATTTTGGGTGAAAGTGGAGATTCCTGCCTCGCCAAGATTATGCTTATAGGGTGACCAAAGAAATAATGGGGGTGTCAAAACATGACTTTAGGGTTATAAAGGTTGGGATGGTCACAGCAGCCTGAAATATCCTCAGGTTGTGGAAATGAACAAAAAAATAGAAAAAATGAGTCGCTATAACAGCTTCCCAAAACACCTCATCCTTCGAGTGAGTTTGAAGTTACTCAGCATACGAAGATCTGTAGCAGACACTTGACAAAGGACCAATGATCCCACACACCGCCAACGATCATTAAATCATTCTGTTCCGCTTTATCTCATTTGGAATGTGCGCGGTTCAAACCAACAGCTTGTTTACCTGAGGCCTCAGTACTCGGACGATGACGGCCCTCAGCTGCTCGTGCTGCCTTCTGAAACGTCTCATGTGATCCAGACGAGACTGCAGCTTCCTATGGGCGGGGCTCAGACGCCACACCATCTTCAGGTTCTCCTCTCGCTTTCTCTTCACAATGTCTCTCAGAAGCACCTGGAGTTTCTCGTACTCGTCCTCCCAGGTCTGGAAGACCTCGAAACAAGCCACCATCACCTGCAAATGGGACGAAAAAAGGACTCATGAACATCGCAAAATTATCAGATGTAGCTGAGAAATTTGTCCCAACCAGGACCACAAATACTGGATGTTGGACACACCCACCTTTTCAAATTCCTCATAGGCAACGTGCATGAGCTTTCTGGTGCCCAACACTTTGAGGAGCTGGGAGCTCAAGTCCCTGGAGATGGCCTCAACCAGCCGCAGTGCCCTCTGAATCGGATACTTGGTGTTCCTGATCTTCTTTAGGTGGGTGAATATTGCCATCAACGCCTGGCGGATCTTGTCAAGCTCAGAGGCGGACAGCAGGTCATTGAGGGGGAAGTCCTTCATCAGAGGATTGTAGTCGTTGACGGTTTCCACGGCCTGTTTCAGACCTATGAGGAGGGGCGGGAGAATCTTTGATCCATGTATTCTTCTTTAAACTTCCGCCAGCAAAGGGGTCACTCACCTGTGTCAGTGTCGAAACTGACAGTGGCGTGGAAACGTTTGCCATGTTTGAGGATGTCCAGTGTGAGCAGCACCTCCGGGCTTTCCCTCTTTTCTTGGATCCTGTTGAGGGCCCGCTCCAGATTCAGCCAGAAGCTGATCTCCTGCAGAGCTGTTCCTGAAGCTGGGTCACGGTCGAGCTTAGTCACCTGGAAACGGGTGCCAGAGAAATAAATCCAGTGGAGAGAACAAGGGGAGAAGCTCAAGTGATTTTCTGTTTAAATGTCGTTAATCTGAAAGTGGGTCGTACTTTCTGGATCTCCCTGATCCAGCGATTGACCCCGGACTGCAGCTGGTTCAGGAAGGTCGGGTCCTCCACTTTGTCCCCAAAGTCGGTGACTTTGGGCTTCTCGCCGCGCTCATAGCACTGCTTGGCGATGTTAGTGATGATGGGGTGGATGAGTAGGCTGATCTCAGGGATCTCAATGTTCTGCTGCAGGTGGAGAAGCCCCATCTCCAGCTCAGCAATCTTTTTCTCCACAGAAGGTGCCATTTTATCTCCATCTCTGCGGCATTATGCGACAAGACAGAATAATCATCCTTTTGCTCAATGCTGACATTGAGTTCTTTTCAGGGAAACGTCTGAAATGACCAACGTACCTGTCCGCCTTGCCAGACTCCCGGATGTATGACTTGAAAAAGGGGGCGACAGCATTGCTGATGAAAGAGTGGAGTGTCTCGTAGGGGGAATCTTCACTCAAGGTCAGAACGCGCACTTGGGTAGAGATCGGCTTGTCCGCATCAATGACAACAGCCCTTTTGATCAAAGCCAAGCTGGAGGAGAGCGTGAAAGAGTGAATCCAATGATTGTTCAAAGCAAAGAGAAGAAACGATTTCATATTAAGCTCACATCTGTAATGAAAGTACAGGTTGTATGGAGGAGGAATCTCTGACTGGTGTTTGGAAGCATCGCTTACCTGTTAGACTTGAGCCCATAGTGGATATCAATGCTGATGTTGTACGTGATGCACTCTTTATCCTCCTCTCCTTCATCCCCAACATCCTCTGTTGACATGAATTTAAATCACTGATTGTTGAGTGTGGTTTTTTTGGATGGTGAGAAACAAGTGCTTGCTGCCCAAACAAATAACTGCTGCAAAGGGGCATTGGTAATTTAGCTGCTAATCAACAGAGGATTCTATTAATCCAGTTTGCAAATGACGTGTCAGGAAAAGATCCCCTGCATTGCAGCATCTGCAAAGAATAAAAAATCTGGAGCAGTCTTCCTCTGGTTGATTGAGTCTGGAGACTGAATTTCAACAGTTGCGCCTGTGTATTAGGGATGGTTCGAGGTTGAGCATTCATAAAACAGTGGTGGAGATTAAACTGCTGGGAGGAAACCGGGGATAATGTGTTCATTGACACAAGCTGGTTCACATGATAGAGCCACGAATGACTTGCATTCATGACAAAAGAGCCCTTCTCTTCCCTTTTCTGTGTCTTTTGTTTGTTTAAACAGCACATAGATTGTGGAAACATCTAAAAAGAAAAACCCTATTGTAAATAATGTGTATTATTATTATTATTAACTATGAACTGCGCAAACCAGCAGGTCGTGTTTTCTCTCCACGCCCAAATGTGGCGCAGCATTTTTACAATAACATACGTAATAAACACAGTTCCCTTTATTGTTTCCTACTTGACCTAGAAAGCAGGTATTCTATATTGAACGTTTGGTTTTGACGCGAATGCACTTTACCAGTGGTAGAATTTGCTATCTATAACGCTAATTACCAAGCTTGCTAGCCTGTTAGCTAGCTAGCCGCACCCTTAGCTAGCCTGGACGTTACGTTACCTTTCAGGGCGCTTCTCTCCACCAGGATGGTGTGAACTTGAGGATCGGCCAGAAATTTTCGCATCTGCTCCACGGTGCTCTTCTCCTCCAGGGCGGTTTCCAGTGAGGCCGGGGCCTCCCCGCCATCTTCCAGGAGCAGCGGGACGAGTTTTCGGATGTGCTTCTGTAGCACCGAGGTGTCCGCAATAGTGTGCACCGCCGAAACCTCCATGGTGCCGGAGTTCTCGTCTGGGCCCCCCCCGTCAGACATCCTTTAAAAGCGGCCAGAAACCACCGAAAGAGGGTTTGACAGGGAACAAAGAAACTCGACTGGATGTAGTTGCTCACAGACAGGTCAGAAGAAGCAGACTGGTGCTGTCAAACGCAGCAACCGTGTACGTCTGATTTATCAGCGCAGTGCATTGTGGTACTTGTTGTTCAAAGGGCGCGTGTCCGCGAGGGAATAAGCCCCGCTAAAACTACAATACCCACAATGCTCTTGTGGGACTCAGATTCATTTCTTTCCTAGTGTCACCAGTGTGTCAGCTAGGGGGAGGAAGGGAGATGCTTGCAATGATGCAGCTCGTTTTCAGTCTGAGCCAGCAAAACGTATAAGAACTCAACACACATACAATATAAAAGTTGAACTAATTATCTGTAATAGATACTACATGCAATTAAAGCAAAGGACAAATATGAGTACATTATAATGTGTATAATTATACACAGGCAGAAGGAGCAAATGATAAAACAAACACTAAAACTGACGCCACGAGAAAAGTTAAAATATGAGTCTTTATTATAGACATGTTGGTTTCAAGTAAACTATAAAAAACAAAGTTAAAATGAGAGTACAATCTCACATATCTGGTTCACAACATACTCCCTCAATATTCACAGTATTAAAGGATACTATATACAATACCAATAATTTAATCTGTGAAACCAAACGTAACATGTCCCGTTAATAAAAAAAATGCAGTTAAAGAAGCCTGAGATATTGGTGCTATTCCAAATATTGTAAAATAACCTACATCTGCATTGACTGAGAACACAGAATGGCTGGTTTATACTTCCTGTACCGATTTCTGCGCTGTAGCCCGACGTGCTCCGCTTAGCTTCACCTGCCCGTGTTTAAAGTACATGAAGGAACTCGAGACAGTTGCTAAGAAACCTGACTACCAACGACAAACACACCAGTGGTAATTGTAAATCCAAACTAAAGCGCAGCACACTTGAATCAGTCACAGCGTAGAATCTGTGTTTAACAATAAATCAGCCATTCTACAAGTGTCCCTGAATATTGAACCCTGTGGCTTCATCTCTGATATTCACTGGAACCGATATTTATATTTACGACAGGCACATTCATGTGGCTTGTGAGAAACCATCACTTAAATTTGAGATACAGCTGTTCCACATGTAGGGAACGTTCACTGACTTTGCTCTCAGGGGTAATAAACATGCTGACAGTACAGAAAGTTATCTTTGCAGTCAATGGGGAAATTCCAGTGTTGATTCTACAAATGTCTCATAAAACCTGAGATTATTGTCCACGACAACAAATGTACTACGTTTATACAGTACATAAATTATAACTATAGTCCCTTTATGTTAGCCGTTAACTGTGGAAGAAAAGTCGACCACGGCCCTACGGCGCTAATCCTCCTCAGGGAACTTGAACTTTGCATAGACGATGAGCATGACTATGGACATGATGACACACATGGATCCAATCACCAGGTAGGCAATACCCAGGAATTCATTCTTCCCGCCCATCCAGGACACGTTGCTGAACGCCACCTTCTTCCTGCCGTCAAAGCTCATAACAGGATAGTCTGTGGGCCAAGCGTTAAGGGAGGTGAACACGTGATGTGATAAATCATGTCCTTACAAATCTACTTGCATAAAAAGCCTGCCCCCCCCAGCTAAACAAGCCAAGGTTAAACACACACAACCGGTAAAACAGGTTCGGCTGAGCTGCTGTTGTGGCACCAACAAAGCATGTCGCCGTTTCAGTGGCTCATCCCTTCGTGTGGATGTTTTTCTGAGGTTTACTTTCATGCAGTGATATAGAAAAATAACAAAAAGGCGTCGTTGTGGGTCTAAGGATACTGTAGGCGATTTCGAGGGAGTAGTTTCCTGCTGGCAGGCCCTTCGCATAATCCCCTTCGGTGATTCGTCGATACAGCTTTCTGAAATCCGGCAGCGCAGCTCTCCGCATCCACACTAGGAAGTCCTGATTGATGAAGCCGTTGTTGGCAGGGTCTGATGGGTCCAACTCATAAGCAGCTTTTGGCCAAGATGCGGGTTTCACCGTACCTTCAAGTCAAACTCACCAGTTACTATGTTGACTTACAGACATTCAATTATCTGCAGGACGCTCGTAATGACTCGTAGTGGAAGTTCTTGCCATTGAATGCGTTCTTCAGAGGTGTGACACTGGGATTTCTGTATTTGATATTGTAGTCGGTCCACCAGGCAATGCCTTTCCCATCCAGGGGCACCACTTTCTTTACACCATTCACAATGTGATACAGCTTAAAAGTATCTTTCAGAAACAGAAAAGACAAGAATGAGTGGTCTGTTACTGCAGGGACTGAAGTGAATTCTGAATTTTCGAAGTTAGCTGCCCTTCCATACCATTGAACATGCTGGCTGCCACTGCTCCACACGGGACGATTGGATTGTTGTTTCTGTCGTACCGAAAGGGAACGCAGTCGTCATTGGGATTCTTTAAAAAAAAAAAAAAAAAAAAGTCATCATCACTGAAATAACCACCAGCATCTTAGTCTATGCACAGATATTGGATGTTGTTTAATCACCTTAAAGTAATAAAGATCTCCAGACAGCTGGTTATCATCTTTGGAGACACCATACCTTCTATAGTTCTGGAAGTAGTTGGACAAACCGTAGTAAAAGAAGACCGGCCCCTGTTGAGGACAACAACGTAACAAACACACAGCCAAGGGTCAGTGATCAACTGATCACAAAGAACAAATCCCCTCCTGGGGGTGTTTGAAGGTGAGGAACTTTGCTGGAACCTCAAACAGGCTGTTGATGGAGAAGTCCAGGTTGCACACACAGTTGACGACGCTCGAGTCAGAGCACCGGAAGCACGGGGAGCTTTGCTCGACCCCGGTGTAGTCCATCTGTGGGCAACAACAAGGCTGATCATTAACTATTCAACACCGGTCTCCACAGTTTGACGCCTTGAACAACAACGACGCTATCGTTTACAACCAACGTGTATGACAAATGCCAAAACACTGCAGTCCTGCAGACTTCCTGCACTTTAATACGACACTAATAACCATAATGCTGTGGCAATACTGTCTATTTCTGAACAGCTGCAAAATTGCAATTTCTAAATATGTGAATTGTCCATGCCATTTTTGTTAATGTGCATTAATACAGGTCAACTTATTTAAGAATGTGTGCAATACTGTCATCATATCATCCCCTATTATACCTGTTCTAGTTGTAAATATTGTATGTTTACCTCTATATCTTCCGGCTACTGCTTTTTTTTTTGT
>CAAKHB010001161.1:125562-136449 GCA_901007665.1 Aeoliscus strigatus
AAATATGTGAATTGTCCATGCCATTTTTGTTAATGTGCTTTAATACAGGTCAACTTATTTAAGAATGTGTGCAATACTGTCATCATATCATCCCCTATTATACCTGTTCTAGTTGTAAATATTGTATGTTTACCTCTATATCTTCCGGCTACTGCTTTTTTTTTTGTTTTGTTTTTAAACTCTGCTGCAGTACATTTCCCCGCTGTGGGACAATAAAGGCTTATCTTCACATGTTTTCCTTTTTCTCCAGCCAAGATATTTGACCTATTTTGTTTTCACAGCAGCTTCGTCATACCTCCAACACCTGAATGCTTCTTGAGGTGACAAACAGAGCGACGCCAATCCCAATGAAAGCCAGCCCGATGAGCACAAACCCTGGGATGACAATACCGGCAGACAGCATGGGCTGCCAGGCGGGAAGCCTCTGCTGGGTGAAGGCTGTGTTGTCAGGCCGGTTGGCCGTCTCCGGCTCCTGCTTCACCATTTCCCGGGTTCTGTGGGGAGCATTTGTGCAGAGGTTCATTTCTATACACACATAAACTGACAGAGTATCTTCAAACACTAGATGGATGTTTCTCTGAAATAAGGAAGATTATGCACATGTTATGTTTTCGTTTTTTCAGGATTAACAAACAGGTTTTTAACTAAAACTGCTTTGAGGAATAGACCCCAGATCAATAAAGTTTAGTTCAAACACAAAACTTACTTGTAGTGTGTTGATTGTTTTTAGAATACGACACTTCCGGGTGTAGCCTCCGTTTATTGGCTTTTCGTCCAAATGTAAACCTAATACTTACACATTTCTTCAATTAATTATCGGTTTAGTTGAGGAAGGACTTGGAAAAACGTACAGCAATTGCTATGCGTAATTTGTAACCCAGTAAAACACATTCAATCTAGATATTTACTATCAACAACCACACTTCAGATTTTTAACTCATCGCTCATTTTAAATCTCACGGGGGAACAGAAGAGTTTTCTGAAGTACAAACCACAATACTGACTATTTACTTCGGGAATTCTCGCCTTTCTTTACTTACAACTGCCTCCAACGCAGAAACAAAGGCCCAAAGTGTTCCTCCCTGAATTGTAGGCGCGACGGAACTGCTCACCTTTACCTGAGCTCCTCCAGCCCGACCTGCTCATCTCCTGACGTCATCAGCACCTAGACACCTCCGGGATCAGTTTCACCAAGCAGGGAGAAACACGGCCGAAACGATGAATTGACATCAGCAACAACACACAAACTCACCAAAAACTACAAAAATGGGCAATGCAGATATGTGTTTCATATTCATATTCAAATTCCAGTCACGAAAACCTCAATTCGTTTCAGTTACTTTGGTCTGACTGATAGACTCCCCGCCTTCTTTTTGATTGACAGTTGGTTGAGCCAATAGTATTACTGCAAGGTCTTGGGTAACATTTCGTTCCACCAATCATCACCGAGTTCATTGAAAGGAGTCTGTGCTGCAGTTGTGCTGTCTTTGTGTTGACATCTTTGGAGGATTGAGAGGTAATTTTCATATTTATTTCTCTAATTCATCTTTTAGAATAAACGCGCATCTTGTGCTATCAGTTTATAGATATGGAAAACTTCGGCAACCAACGCCGGATGCTCGATCTTTCTCCAAGTCGCACCTGTTCCTCTTGAGGCTAGTCGGGGGCTCATTGTTAGCAATATGGCTAACTTAACGGAGCCTTCTCATATAAAACGCTTGGAACCACACACATTTAGAAGGGATCTAATGTGTTCCTAGGTACACACCGTCCTGTACTGACACTATACAACCGATATTGTCGTTTACTTGGGTTTAGATCAAATTACTCCAAAACATACAGCCACCGTTAGCCACCACAAGCTAACAGCCATAGCTTCGGACGCTAGCTTTGCAATTATCAGTGGCTAGCCATCTGATCAATTGCTTAGGACTGGAGGTTTAAACCGTCCAGTCATTCAACAAAGTTTCCTTGTTGTTGGATGTCAGATTCGATTTTGAATGAACAAACAGTCGCTCAAATACGAAAGCATGATGAAAACTGCAGCTGAATATAAAATCAGAATAATCTTTGATTTTTATTGAAATTATGTGCAGCTTTCTCATAGAACACTTAAAAAAAAAGACTAAATACGATACAAATATCAAATCCAGATATACAATATAAAAAGAAAATGGCACAGGACAGACCAATATTGGCATTAGTGTGATATATTTATATTATCTGGCTATCTTGTTTACAGTTTAACTCCAATTGATGATGTAATGAGAAAGGCCAGAATTCTTTGTGTTAGCTAGGTCTCGCTCGTAATCCCTTTTCTGGTTCTGTCTTCGTTTCTTAGTGTTTGAATGGATATTACCCGGTGCACGGAGAAATGGGTAAACCAAGTTATTGTCCCATGGCGACTTCATTTCATTACACCATGACATCCACACAGTTACTGAAATCATCCTGTGATGCAGGTTGAACATTTCCAGGCAACAATTCATCCTCTCATACTTTCTGGGTGTTAGCATGTGACCAGCAGGTGGATTCACTTCAGAAATGTTTCCACAGGACGTGGTCTGGAAATATTACAGGCCATCACTTGCAAATGTATGCACCTTTTTTTTAAGCAGGGATATCATAACTAAGGATGCACATTTCATTTTTGTTTTAGTTTTCTGCAAACACAATCCACACGCCATCATGTTCATATTTTTTGGAGATAGTTTGTTGTCATTAACTCTTCTGAACATTGCAGTCTCATTTAATACGACAAGGGCTGTGGTTTGTTTCATGTAGAAACCCTCAATCTAATGTTTGTTCGACTCTCTTTGTCCAGGAGAGGCCTCCTACATCCTCCATTATGCTGTCTAGTAAAAAATCAGACGCGGGGTCCTCCTCCTCCTCCTCTTCATCGTCGGCGGGGGCTGCTGGAGGTGATAGAGCCCCAGTTTCTGATGCCCAGACGGGGCCTTCAGTATCGGCCGGTGGCACTATGGATGTAAAGAAAAAGGAGAGGTCGTCCCCTAGTGGGGAACCTGGAGGGGCACCTCTGCCCCATCAGGCAGGTCCGGGTGGGATGGACCCGGACTCAGCTGAAGTTCGCAGGACAAGTCGACGCAAGCGAGCAAAAGTAAATATTTAAAGTTGACTGTGTTTGACGTGGGATAGACATGGGCTTTTGTTACTTAATTTCATGTACTTTTTATTGTTTATACTTGGTTTTGCTTTTCTCTCATTTCAGCATTTGTACACGTGTTATCTTACTTGTTGGTGGGTTGGGAGTGTCGTACTTATCCGTGATAATTCAATTAAAAATGTACAAGTTATAAAACGAATATTGAAAGGTTTTATTCCCTCTCTGCTCAGAGAGTGACCTGTGTTTCCAGCAGTGATAGTGATTCTATCCAACATCGCTGTTTTTAAACCATTTGTTTGATTATAGGACAAAGACAGGTGTCATGTCCATGTCAGTACTTACTGGAAGTGTCTTTAACACTCTGTTCTTTTTCCACCTGAAAAGCCTCCAGGGAGAGATGCGCAGCAGTCCAAGGATCCAGCACTGGAAAGCGGGTTTTAATGTTGCTTTTATTGTGCCTATTGTTGCAGGTGGAGTACCGCGAGATGGACGAGAGCCTGGCTAACCTCTCCGAGGACGAATACTACTCTGAGGAGGAGAGGAACGCCAAGGCTGAAAAAGAACGGAAGCAGGTCATCCCCCCACCTCCGCCTCCGCCAGAGGAAGAGAACGACAGCGAACCAGAGGAACCGTCTGGTGGGTCAAACTCATCTTCTGCCCGATGAGCCCGACCTGCACTCAGAACCTCTGGTCCTACCTTGACTGTAAAGAACCGCATCGTGAGCGCAGCGTTAACCAACTGTTTGTGTTCAGGCGTGGAGGGAGCTGCTTTCCAGAGTCGTCTCCCTCACGACCGGATGACATCGCAGGAGGCCGCCTGCTTCCCTGACATCATCAGCGGTCCCCAACAGACTCAGAAGGTCTTCCTCTACATCCGTAACCGCACAGTAAGTACACACACAACCTCACACGCCACAGAATCATATTCACCAAACAAATGTCCACACTCACCTCCGTCTAGCTCCAACTGTGGCTGGACAACCCTAAGATCCAGCTGACCTTTGAGGCCGCAGCGCAGCAGCTTGAGGCTCCGTACAACAGTGAGAAGTTGTCTATGCTCTAGGGACGCTGTAGACTGACAGCGGTGGTGATTTCATGCGCTGTTGTTGTTGACTTTTAGGTGACGCCGTGCTGGTCCACCGGATACACAGCTACCTGGAAAGACACGGCCTCATTAACTTTGGCATTTACAAGAGGGTGAAGCCTTTACCCAGTGAGTCCCCCGTTCGCCAGAAGCCCGCAGCAAAGTGTCACCAAATAATCCTCTGATGGTAAATGTAATCAGGATTTATTTGTCGTCACAGCTAAGAAGACTGGAAAAGTCATCGTCATCGGTGGGGGGGTGTCTGGTCTCGCCGCAGCTCGTCAGCTACAGAGTTTTGGGATGGACGTTACAGTACTGGAGGCTCGGGTAGGTCACACGTTTGCCTTCTAGGCTGGCTAATGCTGGCTTTTTGTTTTTTAAATGTAAGATGTCAACTGTCTGTACATGTTCATTAGCCGATCATATTCGGATCCTTCCTACTGTTTTGGGGGACAATAGCAGCTTTTCTAATCTCATCTGGGCTCCAAACATGTTTAACTTCCTTCATACAGGACCGTGTTGGAGGCAGAGTGGCCACATTCAGGAAGGGAAACTATGTCGCTGATTTGGGAGCGATGGTGGTGACGGGCCTGGGTAAGATTCATGCCTGACTGCTGTCATGTGACTTCACGTAGTAGCACATTAACCAATGACATACACATAAAACGTGAACTGGAAAAACTAATAAACAGAGGGTTTGCCGCCATGTTTTTGGTTCATTCGGCGGCTGAAGAGACTTTGTGAGATATACAGTGAGATACTGTATACTGTGAGAAATACAGTGCATGTGATGGATACTACTGTAAAGCTGAAGTTGTGGTCCAGCTCCTCAGGGGAGTCCTGGGAAATGCTGAGTCACTCCTAGATGCTCCAGTCAATATGTGATTGTTTTGTGAATCCAAATGTGTTGTATTCTGATAAATCTCAGTTAATGAAGAACTAAAAATGTGATCACAAAAACACCCCTATCACAGTTCCAGTCCTTGACTTTGAGCTCCTACAGTCAGGAGGATCCACCTGTAGGGGGCGGTGTCGTCCCTGTTAATGCTGTGTTACTGTGTGTGCCCGTCCAGGTGGGAACCCCATGGCTGTGGTCAGTAAGCAGGTGAACATGGAGCTGGCTAAGATCAAACAGAAGTGTCCTCTCTACGAAGCCAACGGCCAGGCTGTGAGTATGAGCCGCACGCAGTTTACTGGATCGGGTCGGCCACTAAATACGTCCTCCGGTCACACATCTCCGGCTACTCCGGTCGCTACAATAGATCAGGATCTCTCAACAACAAGAAGAAACCGCCTGTCACGTCAGGGACACTACAGCTGCATTTGACGTTAGACCTGGTGTCATTTAAGAGCTGTTGTTTTTCAGTGCACACACGTTCCTGCTTGGAATCAAACCGTAGCCGAGTGTGTTGTTCAAAACGCAATGGATTACAGCCCAGAGACGTGTATTGTTACTATTCTAGTAACATTATTTGACAGTCTGTTTCCACTGAATAAACCAACGGGGTGACGGTAGGGGAAACACTGAGCAGACACAAGCCGGCTCACACATTCATGTCACTTGTTTCCTCCTCTGCAGGAAAAAGTTAATGAAATGTTTAAACTTTGCACAATGCTGTTGTGTTTACTGAACATGCTCTCTCTGCTCTTCTCTTGTCCTCTCAACCACTTCCCGTCTTTTGGTGAACAACTAAAGGGTGAACGGTGCACAAGTGTATGTATTCTTTTACTTTACTTTATTTGTCCTTCACGTTGCCCCAATTCTATCAAGACATTTGTGTGAACAGTAAAACCTGCATTTGAACTAGGAACTCACCGTGTGTTGATGGAAAAGCTCTTTTAGCTGCATGCTTTTTGTGTTAATGAAACATCTCGGCTGTCGTACGCCACCTTAACCTCTGGTGTGTGTGTGTGTGTGTGTCCAGGTGCCCAAAGAAAAAGACGAGATGGTGGAACAGGAGTTCAACAGGTTGCTGGAGGCCACCTCCTACCTCAGCCACCAGCTGGACTTCAACTTCCTCAACAACAAGCCGGTTTCTCTGGGTCAGGCCCTGGAGGTCGTCATCCAGTGAGTTCACGCCGGAGACGACGTTGTCGTTCTTCTGCTGTAGACAGAGAGTGAAGGAAACACGCACTGTGTTTGCGTGCAGGCTGCAGGAGAAGCACGTGAAGGATGAGCAGATAGAACACTGGAAGAAGATCGTGAAGACGCAGGAAGATCTCCGCGACCTTCTCAACAAGGTTTGCATCAGGGCAGCGGCAGCCTTAAAGGAGAATTCTGTGTTTTTTTTCAGTTCACTTTTTGTCGTTTATAATGAAGAGGGGCCAGTCAAATTAGCATTCATGCTAATGCTACGTATGAAGTCTGTTAAATACGCAGCTCGAGTTACTCTGTGATATAAACACTGGAAACAGGAGGAACAGCGAGCATCGCTCAGTCGGAGGGAAACTAAATGAACAAGCCAGTTCCTCCAAAGCTCTTGTCGCATCTTATTAGCGTCCGTACAGAGGACGGACATCAACAACGCATGCCTTCACTGGAATCACACGGGCTCGTATTTCTTGGCTGCTGTCGACGAAGCTAGCTTCATGTGTGGCGTGTTTCCTAAATGGTCTAAGTATTCCTGTAAGGCTGTTTAACGGGAACGTTTGGGAAGTTGTGATTCCATGTTATCGTAGAAACAAAAGCCAGAAATTGGACCGAGTGCATTTAATTGCAGTAATAAATCCCACTCCGATTTGGCTTGTCATCTGCGTTTGCTCGGCTGATTCCTTAAGAGATGGTCGCGGATTGAAGAGACTTCCAGAAAATCGCTGTCAGATTAGTGGCAGACTTTCCATCATGGTAAGAAACGCTGGTTCCGAGTGCAGACTGAAACACAGACCCTCCAAACTCAGCATACGCTGCAAAAATTCTTCTACGACAACAATTCTTACCAAGAATGTCTTATTTCTAATCATAATGTCTCATTTTTAGTCATAAAATCTCTTAAAATAAGACACATCACCTGAACAAGTTTTCACTTGTTTCAAGCAAATTTTCACCTAAAGTAAAAAAATCTGCCAGTTGATGTCGCATTTCAAAAAATGAGACAATTTGATGAGAAAAATATTCTTGATTGATCGTGACTTTTTGCAGCGTGAGCCATCAGAATTCAACATTGTGTACTGTGGACATGTTTGTTTTGGTTTGTTTTTTTGTTTTTTTTTTTCATTTGCCATTACCTCATGATTTCCCTCCTGCTCCTCGCTTTCCCTCCGTTTCCCGTCAGATGGTGAGCACAAAGGAGCGGGTCAAAGAACTCCATCAGCAGTACAAAGAGGCCAGCGAAGTCAAACCGCCCAGAGATATCACAGCTGAGTTCCTGGTGAAGAGCAAGCACCGGGACCTGTCCGCGCTCTGCAAAGTGAGTTTCTGGAAACCCAAAACAAACACAGGCAAACGTCAAAGCACCGACTCTGGCTGTTTCCAGACCAGCTGCGTTGTTTATTCCGAACACATTCTTGTGTGACACGTTCATTACCGGCACAAATTAGAACGCAGGAGCTCAGATGGTCCAAAGTCTGCGAGCTAACTGTTTCCAACTGTTTGTGGTGTTATGGCGATTACATCGTGTCTGCGTTTGAAGCGGCTGGAATTACTCTGCAGCGGTGTCAGGTTTCTTGGGCAGTTTTTGCAGAGAGAACAAACACTTTGCAGCAGCGTTGTGACATCGAGGAGCAGCGAGCATGGAAAGGTGGATGATGGACGACTGAGTCCGGGTGGACGGCGACGACCAGACAGGCTGTGTTTACGTGGTTTGATGCTTCGGTAGGATGTATTATTAGAGCGAGCGCTGCTGTTTGTATTTTCGGTGCAGATAAATCACCTCCAGCGCCGTGTGTATTTTCGGAGGGGGGTTTTTAGCTGCTTTAAACGCAGCTGGTGTCTGCAGTGAATTTCTGCGGTTGCCATCTGCAGACTGACAAACCACTTCAAGGCCCCCAGATCACGGTCCGACATCTTTGTTCATGAAAACACACACGTTTTCAGTGTCAGTGTTTTGTCCGTGACCTATATGAGAGAACGTTTTCCAGTTCTCCTGATATTTTCAGTGTTTTTCCGGGTCTGTTTGTCAGCTGCTCGGTGCAGCCGCGTCCGGTCTCAGTAGGTGGCGTTAGCCGAGTCACTGCTGCTGCTTCTGGTTGGTTGGTTGTGGTGAAGTGGTGAACAGGGTGAGTCAGCCCCTTTCTGTGAACACTGAACACTGCCTCTCTTATGGACGTATACCACGTACATCGCACCCAGGTGGGAAAACGCTGCATCTCTGGAGGATTCCTGTGGATTTATCACTCTACAAGACGCTCACATCAGTGAGAAACGTAGTTTTCTGGGAAATAAACGTGGAGAAAAGTAGTTTAACATGTTCTTACGGTCTTTCTTGACTCTGTGTAGGAGTATGATGAGTTGGTGGAGATGCAGGCCAAGATGGAGGAGAAGCTCCAGGAGCTCGAGGCTAATCCACCTAGGTACCACACACACACACACACACACACACACACGTTAACTAACTTTTAGTAGTAAAATTTAAATGAATCATTCTTTTGCTCAAGTGGAATACTTTCTCTCCACCGGGGGCCAGAGGGCGGTAAAGTCCATCACACCGTTGTAATTGTGATGTTGGTCTGAACAAATAAAATCAGTGTTACTGCCATTGATGATGAAAAATATTTGTCAATACTGAACTTTAATACCACAGACTGAGGTCCAGTGACCGGATATTCAGATGCTTTCAGATGACTAAAATAAGACTAAAACAAAATGGTGTGTTATCCAAAAGACTCAACACTGAATAAAATTGGTCTAGTTATCACACAGCTTGTCCGGCAGAGGGCGCTGCAGCTGCAGTTTTCAGCAGGAAAACCTGTCTGTCAGGGTGTAACAAGGGGCTGTCTCGTCTGCCACAGCGACGTCTACCTGTCGTCCAGGGACCGGCAGATCCTCGACTGGCACTTTGCCAACCTGGAGTTTGCCAACGCGACGCCGCTCTCCACGCTGTCTCTCAAACACTGGGATCAGGTTTGGACGTGGTTCTTGGTTGGAGGTTCAGCCCCACGACAGTTCTGGATGACGTGACACCGTTACTCCATCCACAGGACGACGACTTTGAGTTCACCGGCAGCCACCTGACCGTCAGGAACGGTTACTCGTGCGTCCCCGTCGCCCTGGCTGAGGGCTTGGACATCAAACTGAACACGGCGGTGCGGCAGGTTCGGTACACGGCTTCTGGTAGGTGCTCAGAACCGCTCGCGTCCCACGCTGGAAAAACAGTCAAATCTTAGTGTATTTCACGTCATTATGGCAGATTTTGAGTCAAAAACTTCAAATAAGACACAACACCTGAAAAAGTAACTTGTTTTTAGACAATCTTGTTTCAAGCAAATTTTCACTTTAAGTAGAAAAATGTCTCACATAAGTTACTTTTTCAGTTGTTGTCTTATTTTAAGTGTTAAGAGATTTTAGCAATGGAAATGAGACATTTTGACGAGGAATAAACCAAATATTCTCAGGAAGATTGTGGTGTGACTGTGGTGTGTTCCTCCCTCAGGCTGTGAGGTCATCGCCGTCAACACGCGCTCCACAACGCAGACCTTCATCTATAAGTGTGACGCGGTGCTGTGCACGCTGCCGCTCGGCGTGCTGAAGCAGCAGCCGCCCGCCGTGCAGTTTGTTCCGCCGCTGCCGGAGTGGAAGACGGCTGCGATCCAGAGGATGGGCTTCGGCAACCTCAACAAGGTCAGACTTCCACCAAGACACAGACGGTACCATCCTGATTCATGACGTCACCTCTTGTGGGTGGAACTGCTACAGTCAACTGTGATTGGACCGTTTGCGTCACGTGACTTCTGCGTCGGCTGGGAAAATCCAACTTTAAAGTGTTTTTGTTTTTTTTTACTGGAAAAGTGAGCGAAAACTCTCAAGATCCTCTCACGTTCTTGAAGTAAACAAAGAAAACACAGAATAACTGATCTCAGAGTGACACTTCCGTGTTGCCGAGCAAACAACTGTTGAAAACGTGATTTTTGACCAAAAGTAAAAAAAAAGAAAAACAACAGGGAGGTTCGACACAGGAGCGTAAATCCAGCTTCAGCTGCTGCCCGTCGTCATGGTGACACGTCCGAGCTGCCAACTCCTGGTGTTCACGCCACCAACACAGCTGCAGTTATTGTGGCGTACTGGAGAATGTCCCCACGGCCGCCCCTCGCTCTGCTCCGCTTCTAAAAATACACACCGACACTTTTTTTGGCGGAGCGGAGTGAGATGGAGTCAGTTGTGGGACGGACGCTGCAGCATTGAACTCCAGGAATAAAGTGTGTCACTCCATCAGCAGGCGACGAGGCCTCAGTTTGACCACCGAGGACGAGACGCGTGGTTTATTGATAATTAACGGCTAAGACACACGCATTAAACTACATCAGCACAGTCAGACACACCAATCCTTCAATACACTGCAAAAACTCTCAAATGTCTCATTTCGACTGATAAAAATGTCTTTCGGAGCGTTTTCTTTCCTCTTGCTCCTTGTTTCGTGCGGCAGCCACACGTCCCCTCACGCTGTGACCTTCACACTCCTCCTCCTCTGCTCGCTGCGTTCCAGTCAGCACCTGAACGCATCCCCACCATGACTCAGCTCTCTGC
>CAAKHB010001164.1:3587-18326 GCA_901007665.1 Aeoliscus strigatus
GCAGCACAGAGACGTCAGGCTCAGGTGAGCTGCAGCTCATCTGAAAGACACAAACACACACTGTCACACACCAAAGAACACATTCAAACCATCACTGAGGTAACATTTGTGTGTGTGTGTGTGTGTGTGTGTGTGTCCAAACATCAGCCTTGAACTCCCCATGAATTGAAAAAAGCTCAACTAACACCTCAGGTCCATTTTCTGATTTTTTTTTTTTTTTTTTTAAATAAGGACCACGTCGTTAAAGCTTCCTGACCTGGTGTTGAATGAACGATGGAACCTATTGACTGAACCATGTGGGTATTTGACCAGACATCAGCTGTGGTTCCTCCAGATGGACACGGACGCAGCAAACCTGTGGACAACATTCATCCTGTCAAATACAGACGTGTCCTACGTGTCTTAGATGTGACCTACATGGCCGCAACACTCTTGATTCCAATGAACGGATCATTATCAGTGTCTGAGCTGGGAAACGTCTAAAACGTGCAGAAAGGAAGACCAGTCCCAGTCCCAGGACCAGGACCAGTCCCAGTCCCAGGACCAGTCGAGTCAAGTCAGGACATTAATGAGCTACTTGACAAGAGAGGACTTGTACACTCGTTCACAGTGATAGAAATGAGACCTCTGTGATCTTCAATGTGTGTGTGTCCATACGTATGACTCAGACTCTCCTTCAGCTCTACAGGCTGTTTACACAGAAGTCGACGTGCTTCCATCTAAGCTGCTTGTCCTGAAGTCTGAACAGGTGAAATCCTTTAAGACGACCAAATGATTGGGTGACAGTTCCCTGTCTGTCACCGCCGCCGCCGGCAGCAGCTCTGGCTGGAGATGAGCGGAGTAAACAAACAGGAGTGAACAGGGTGTGAGGGATGAGTCATCAGTTCTGGGCTCACTCTGCCTCTGACGGCGGGACGTGCCTCAGTCTGCTCAACATCCGCTCGCTTCAAGGTCCTCGTCACCGCAGGCAAACTCCAGCAATTACCTTCTCGCCCACACGCTGTCAGTCACATGGGCATAATAACAGGCTGTCGCCCTGTCCCACTGCACAACTCACCCAGCTGCTCACAGACACACACACACTTTATCTGATACTTCAATACACATTTAAATCTTTCATATTAACGTATCGTCTCATACTGCTCCACAGCTCATAGCGATTCACTGACGATCATCTGCAGATGTTTGACGACAAAGTCTGTCTCATATCAACATATGAGGCAAAATGTGTGTCCTGAAGTAACAGAATCATTTCAAAGTATTTTTTTTGTACACTTGTTTTCCTCAACTTTACTATGAGTTGTAAATACCATAGAATACTGTGATACTACTGTGTTGTTAAGACGAGAACCTGCTGAATCACGTCAGTCAACAGGCTTTGTCACGTTTTCAGAGTGTATGCAAGGACTGTACAAACCAGTACTGCACATACTGCATCAGCTACTTTGTGTGTGTTCGTAACATCACTGTGTGCACCTGGTGGCTCACGGGTTCAGAAGCTTGGTGTTGGCCCGGTGACAGAATGAGTGTGTGTGTGTGTGTGTGTGTGAAGGGGACGTCTCCATCATCTGTGACTTCTACTGAGATGAGGACAGATGTCAGTGGAGTCAAAGCACCAGACCTGATGTTCTCCTCACCTGACGCACCACAGCTGAGGAGAACATCAGAGTCAGGATGAGAACATCAGAGTCAGGAGATGAAATGCGACTAAAATACTTCAAACTGATCTGACAGACTTTGTTTCTTGGCTGTATTACACTACCGCACTAATTACATTCCTCTTTCAGGCTCACAATGATCTCTTCTTTCTTCTCTTTTAGCTCTCAGTCACTCCAGTGAAGACCTACAGAGGACACTTCATCCCTCTTCAAATAATTGCCCACAGCCACTTCCAAAGAACGACCAGGGATTCGCTCAGATTAATGAAATCGTAACTGGCACACGGTGCAATTTTTAGACCAACAGACGAGAACTCATGACCCACATTCTGTCCATTATGAAGAACCACCACATCTCTTCCTGCCATATTGAGCCTATTTATGTCATCCAGTTTCCATGGCGACCGCGCCTTAGATACAATCTAAAGAAGCACGCAGGTTTCCCTTTCACAAGTTTCACAAGAGGACAAAGGAAGGACATGACTTCCGTCCGTCACAAAAACAGATCATGTTCTTCTCTTGGCCCACAACTTGACTGAAACCTATTTTCTTCATAATTTCTGCAGCAGGAACTGTTACACTGAGGACTCAGGTATTACTGGAGTAATGACTAAAGACATATAATGCCTTAGTCCTCACATTACAAAACATCAGCATGTTCAAGCATCTTGTGGTTTGATTTGAACACTCAGACACATTTAATAGGTCAAACGTTACCAAAGCTCATTCTGACAAACAGACAGTGAATTATGGGCCAGATCTGGCTGTGCGTCATTTGTATTTTAATCATTTTTGTATGAAATTGAACCATTGTACACTTTCTAAGCATAAATTGTCAAATCTGAGCTGCTGGAATATTCAAAATTTGTATTTTTAATTTCTAAATATTTGTAAGTTTTAAGTAGCATTGTTTTTCAGGGTTATACTTCTGTTCTATTTTGTTGTAAAGCATTTTCAGCTTGTTTTATATCATTTGTAATATTTTCCAGGATGATGCAGACACAGTCTTCTTGCTTATGTCTGTGAAGACTGAATTGACTGACGTTATTCTGATAGAAAAGTGCGTGTTGATGTTACTACGTCCAACATTTTGGCCTCTGAAAGCGTTTTCCGGCTGATCCTCCAGTGTGGGATTCATGTAAAAACACTGGAGTGTGACAGTTTTGTCTGTGGGAAAACAGACACTTCCTAAGTCAGACGGCCACAAACTGACCATCGCCCTCGGTTTCCTCCCAACACACACTGGACCAAACACTGCCTGTGAGAACAAAAGCACAGTGGACAAAGCTGGCAGCGCTCTGCAGTCTTCCTTATTTACTGCAGGTCAGCGAGGGCAAAGGGAAGCACACATGCAATACCTGGCTGGGGAAGGAAGATGACATCATTCCTCCACAATGAAATGACTCATTGTTCCCCGTTTAGCTGTCAGCTTCAGCCACAGACAGCAGGAGTAAGACAGCCAGAGAAACGTTTGTCAGCAGAACGCTCGGACAAACTTCAAGCGGCGAACAGCATCCAACGTGTGAAGTGATTCAGGTGATTCACACCAGCAGGATCCACTGGGGTACAGAGAGGAGGATGTTTGGCTCTTTGTCTGTGACCGGCAGCCTGTCAGTGGCGATGGGTGTTTAGCGCCACCTGCTGGCCACACAAACACAGTCGGTGGCCAAGATGAGCTGACGGAGCTCATTGGAAATGTCTTTACTGTACATATCCAGCTATCTTTCCTGGATCATATAGATCCAGGAAAATTAAATGAAGCACTAATACCTAGTTGGTATTAACACAAAAACATGTAGCATTACATGTTGTGATATATAAATATATGTAAATATCATTCTGAAAGAATAGATCAAGTGGTGTATACTCTTCAGCCATTGATATGCTGAGGGACAATCTCCTGAGGGTTAAAAACATTAAAACTGTCTGACTTTTTATGACTTAGTTGCTGCCATCACTATCTAGGTTGTATGTCTTTTATTTATTATTATTATTATTTTTTTTATTCAGTTATTTTTTAAAAAGATGACTGGCTGATTTTTACTGCTCTGTAATTCTGAAGATCAGGAAATACATAAAACAATGAATACCTGGAATGGGTAAAGAAAGGTAGCTATTTAGAGACTTTAAAGCATTTGTTTAAAATCCACAACATGATTTTTGTTTTTACATGAAAGTTGGTCCATTGATCTTTAGTTTGGAAACAATGAACTAACTATACCAGCAGACTCATTCATCCCAGGGGTCCGCTCCAGAAAGCAGGTTAAGACAACGAGTTTGTTAATCCTGAACTTTTCAATTCAATTTTCATGTAAACTGACATAAATCACAGATAATGTTAATTTGCTTTCTATAAACCTTCTCTCTGAACCCATGGCAGCTCCTTACTGCTCTCACTTACCATCAGAGTAAAAATCCAGTTAAAGTAAAAGCATCACAGCTTCTAATGTAGGCGAAAACCATGGGAATGTACTCACAGTTCAATGATCCTTCTCCCCCGAGTTGTTTGGATGATGCAGGATCTGTAAAAACTCACAATCACAAAGAACGAGAGTCTTTTAAAAAATAGTGACTTCCTTGCAGCTTCTTTCACATTTTAACTTTATCCAGGTCACACACATTAGTTCCTACAAAACTGGTCCCATCCTGATGTGAAAGTTTGTATAAAAGAAACAAATGAAATGTGTTTGCAATGTTTGTTTACTGTTCAATGCAGGAAACCACAGCAGGAACTGGCGTTTTAGCACCAGATGTGAGTTGTGCGTTCACCACATTCGATGGGTCGACGGTCAGTCAGTGGTGTCTGCCAAAGCCCGGATCACATGCAGCTACAAACCACAACAAAAAAAAAAAGTCTTTTCACCACTGAGTTTATTTAAACCGCTCACTGTCGTTCCGTCCCATACATCCAACCTGCTGAGGAAACTCTGGGGGGGTGGGGAAGATGAACACTTAGCCAATAGAAACCTCTTGGTGGTGACCAGCGAACTCCTGTACAGTAACATGGTTAAAAGTACTTTTTAAAACAATTGTTTAAATGAGAGATAAAATTTATACATAAGTAGACGAAAAAAAAGCGATTGTGCAAAAATACTCAAGGGGTACCAAAACAAATGCTATCCAGTCCTCCTTTTAGAGTTCATGTCATTGGATGTGTAGCTAACGGGAAACCGGTACTGTCTGTTCTCCTCACCCAGCTCAGGAGAGACGCTTCCTTCAATGTGCGTTACATGAAAATATTTTTTTGTCTCCACTAAATATCAACATAAAACAAGTCAAGCACTTAAAATGCAGGCAACTTCTAAGGCCACGTGTGAACTAAAAAC
This sequence comes from Aeoliscus strigatus, assembly GCA_901007665.1. Classification (NCBI taxonomy): domain Eukaryota; kingdom Metazoa; phylum Chordata; class Actinopteri; order Syngnathiformes; family Centriscidae; genus Aeoliscus; species Aeoliscus strigatus. The sequence goes on from CAAKHB010001164.1 coordinate 8,572, forward strand.
AAACTAAATACTGCCGAGCGCTCGGGTTCCTCCCTGTGTGTCTGCGAGAACGTCCCCAGACTGGACCAGACGCGTCCTAACGCAAAGTGACACAACAGCAATCAGACAACCACAGAATACAAAAGACACACAACATCTACACACAAAAACAATACTTAAGTCTAAAGAAAATGTCTGGTGTGGAATCCACTGCTCTGCTTCTTCTGAAAACAGCCGAGCAATAATCATCCGTCTGGGATGGTGTAATGACGTCAGGTGTCCGTCGGGGTTCATGCTCAGGGAGGTGAGAGGACAACGGGTGCTTTGCATAACGAGGATTCCACACATGCTCTGTCGGTCACGTTCCAAACATCCTCCACATTCTCCAATTTCTGCATATGATGAATGGTACTTTTTGCTGAAAGCGTTTCACATTCTTGAGGACAAGTCCAAGGATCCAGCAGAGGGCGCTGAGGAGAAGCCTGAGGCCTGGGAGACGTGAGCGTCGCAGTCTCTTCTTCCTGAAGCACAGCAGCAGGTCTGGGTGCAGTGATTGTTTGGTCTGCGGGTCACAGAAGTTACTGTGAACATGTGCAAATCTATGTACAGAGGACGGCATCTTCCTGCTGGACAGAGGACGTGTAACAGGACACAGTAGAATACAGGTCTCTGTGCATGGACCGGGTCAGTGTGGGGCAGGCGGAGCAGAACGTGGTGCTGGAGGATGAGGAGGAGGAAGGCCGGGCATTACAGCAGTTTTTTCACTGGCTGCCTCATCAGGACGTCCCCTGTCTCTTCTGTTGCTGGACCCGGATCAGCTCCAGCTGTTTTTTGCACTTCTGGTAGTAGGTGGACAGACTCTTGTTCTCCTCCAGCAGCTTCTTGTGCTCCTGCACCAGACGGGACGTGTTCTGCTGGTCCTTCTCATCTTGGTCCAGTTCAGCTATGAGCTCCTTCCTGATTGGACGGACAGGAAGTGAGCACACATTTAGAACATGACGAGTCCACTCCACTGCAATGAATCTTCATACTGTATGTATACGTTTTCCCTTTCCAGTCTGAGACACAATGAAGGCATTTGCTTTTGTATCCTAAGAGCGGGTAGTGGGTAGGGTGGGGGGTGGGTTTATTGTCTCTGTGATGTGCCTTTACTGTCCCTATAAACTGAAAATGTATAAATATTTCAAAAATTTTAAAAAAATACAGAAAATGTCATATTCTCTCAAATGACTCTGCAGTTCAAATATCTGTTTGACATAATGCAGAAAAAGATAAGTGTTCACAGAACACTAAATTCCTCCCAGCTAACATGTTAGCATGTTTTTACAAATCCCTTCTCATGCCTTAAATGTAGAACCAGCCTTCTTTCTCTGAGCAGAAAACATCAAGTCCAGAGATGACTAGAAAACAGAACATATAGGAGAGACAGACAGAAGCTGAACCACTGGAACCATGTCAGCAGCTGCAGCAGTTTGTCATGAGCATTACTACAATGTACTCCACAATGGGAACAGACCAACATACTTTCTCTGAATCAGCAGGGCGATCTCCGTCTGGACTTTCAGGTATTCTTGGGCCATTTTGCAGTGCTGCTCAAAAACAGCCATGGACTCTTTGGAGTTGGGACATGGTGCAAGAGGCTGAAACAAATCACACAAGAGACATTAGAAGAGCTTTAGAAGAGTTTCTATTTCATCAGTGCTTCACATTCCAATGATGCACAAAAGGGCTATCAGCCATGGACATCAACACGATGATGCTCCAGATCTGACATATTTATTTGAGTTGTTGAGTTTTATTACTTTAGAATAGATCAGTATATATCTATTTCACAGTACGTTTACAAGTTCTTTGTTTCACAGAATTAATATGTATATTTTTAATGACTCTGACGTATTTTCTTTCTACTTTGGTCGAGTTGCCTTTTCTTTGCGCTCCGCAAGAATGCTGATGTGCCTTGACTGTTTGTCATGAACCAACATGAAGTTCTGTTCTTATTCCATTGTTCAGGTGACAGATGGGGACACACCAGTCTTCCTGTTGTCTTTTACACCAACTAACGCATTTATTTTCCTGTTGGCAAATGATTCTGAACGTCATACGAGGCCAGATCACAAACAGATGAGTAAACTGAATAACCTCTGCTCTGTCACTGAATCTTACACACTGGTCCTTTCATGCTAAAAGCCTTTCCCCTCTTGATTAAAAGACTCTTGTACCTGCAGCTGGTGATCCAGGGTGAGATAGGCCATGGGGATTGAGTTGTCTGAGCCGTTGGTGTCTGAAAAAAGGAAGAACTGCTTGTTGATGGTAGCATGTTGTCAGATTTGACCCCCAGGAAAGACTGGGACTGCAAATGGTTCATGCTGTGTAATTAAGACACTATGGTAGGAACAGAGCTGAGGTGACACGATGGTGTCGATGCGTTCATGAATACCTGAGGGGTCGTCAGGAGAGAAGTAGCCTCTGCTCGTCTTGTCGGGCTGCATCATCCTAACGCTGGGACTGGACGAGCGGCTGCTGTTCCTGCTTCCCTGCAACCGGACACAAACTCTTGTCATTCGTGTGACATGTTTGTCCCAGCTTTGTTAAGGAGTTCCACCCATCAGAGGAACGGGAAGATAATGAAACAAAGTAAGTGATGTTGACAACTGTAGTTTGAGTGTGCAGCAGCAGCAGTTTATTGTAGCGGTGGATTTCAGCCCAAGATGTCGTTTGGAAGGTTGATCAGATGAGAGACATGAACTTGTGACTTAGTGTGTTGGGGATCGTTGAGTGTGAGGTTTTTCTGTGCCTTTGCCACAGCCACTGTCTAATCACTGGATTTATAGACGGCTCTCTGAACACCTGAGATATAGGTCGGAACTGAAGCTCCCAGCTGAATATGTAAATTAATGGAGCACATGTCAGTGGATCTCAGAGTTCAACAACGTCCAAACATCTGCACACACCCGTTTGAAGACAAGAACTTACCTGGCCGGACTCGGTACAAACGCCTGGAAGATCCTGCACGGACCGACGTCTCTGAGGCTCACAGGAAGCTGAGGGGAGGACAGAGAGACAAGGACAGACAGGACGACCAATGACACCTGGCAGCTTGTGATGGTATGAACACAGTCCTGAAGCCACTCCCCTCTGGTTAGAGTTACAGCCAGGAGACAAGTTTAGGGCCAAAGACAATGTAAATAAATGAATGAATGACTAAACCCACAAAGACTGATGGGTAGTCGATGAGACACATCTCCACAAACAGGATTCAAAAGATTTCACAATGAACATCGGCTCAAACAAACAGTAACAAATCTTTGCTGTCTTGGTTCAGATGATGAAATAAAACAAACAAGGGAAACACATGTATAAGTGTAAAAAAAAAAGTCTCAAAAAAGTCTCTAATAATAATCTTAGCGGGTGTGTGTCTGTGTGTTCACTAGAGCATCTATCTCTCAAAACTCCACTAAAACACACACACACACACACTTGGAGAAAACCTGGTGTGTCCAAACGTGATGTGTTCAGTAATGAAGAACCATATCTTTTGATTGGGTTTTAACAAATCTTAGAACTGCTGATGTGACCTTGACAGTGTCAAAACGCCGCTTTCTGGGAGAGCACGAGGTTTTCCCCACAACGTAACAGCCGTGATCACATCGACTGATCACTTATTCACAGTTCAACACCACGACAGCTCATTTCTTGAACAGCACGACAAGTTCTGTTCTCTCACACACACACAGAATTGTTTTTTTCTTCTGTTACTGGAACATGTAACTGGAGGATTAAATGACTGGAAATAATTATTGATTACCCCGATTTAGATGCTTTTAAATGAAAATGTTACATACAAAAGTTAAATGACAAAGGACTGAAAACAGAATGTACCAGACAAAGAATCGCAATGACACTATATAGGTGTTGGAATGACATCACTGACATATTGTCTGTTTTTATCCATGCACCAACATGTTCACAGTATATAAAGATGAGCCGACATTAAGAAGACTCATGCTTGTATCGTATCACGAGCACACACATGGCAAGCGCCCGTGGACCAGATCAGGCCCTCTGTCTCTGGATTACGTTACCCATTCATCCAACCAGTCTATAAGGCTCCAAATTAGAAGCCTTCTCCCACTTCCTGTGCAGTCTCCTTTCCCTGCATTCACATCCAATAATGGCCAATAATGGCTCTGACCCTCAGTGTGCAGAAATTAATCAGAACGACTTTTTCCAGAGTTAATGGATGTAAAGAGGGCAAGAACAAGGGGAACATTAGCCATGCTAGCTCCATGACCTCTACGCATGAAAGGAAAGGACACCCTGAAATGCAGAGCGCTGATTTTCTCCAGCAACCCTCTAACTGCTGCAGCCAGACAGATGACGGAGAGGACAGACCAGGAGTTAGGAGTCTTATCTCATGTGCAGTCAGATAAAACATGCTTTGTTGTTGACAAGGGCAGACTGAAATCTTCTTCAACCCTGAGGAAGATTTATTAGCTGGAACTGTAGTTTTGGGTGTAACTGCAAATGAGACAGCTCTCAATTGACTCATGTTCTGTTTCTGCCAAATTAACAACACAGGCAACTCTGAGGCGTGAAACTCCAGGACCAGCTTAAAAAACAATTTACTGTTCGTTTTTTTGGAATTCAGGGAAAAAAATTTAGCTGGCTAGTAACCAATGGAGTGACACACATGAGAGCACATGTCAGAGCAGCAGTAGGCGGTCACCAGAAAGCCCAGGGGTCCACAGATACCTGTGACGACGATCTTGGGAACATCCAGAATGGTGCCATATGATGCGGTTTTACGGTGGCCTCTTTTATACTGTGGGTTTGCTGCGAAAACACACACATACACACAGCTGCATACACAACGACCATGCAAACTACAACGGACAGGAGGCGCACAGCTGGACTGGAGATGAAGGCCACATACATGCAGCGGGGTTATGTTTGCGAGGGCAGCATGCACCCTGTCTGGTTCTGATGCTGAGCAGCGGTCCTGTGGAGACAGCCGGCCGGCAGCCACTCCACAAACGAGGCATTATCAGAATGCTATTTGGATAGACGGTTAGGAGAGGATGCTAACGCAGGTTAACAACAGGTAAATTACACAGAATAAACACAAGAGGTCTAGATTTTATGGTTAGTTCTTACTATATCTTAAATCTGTTGTGAGCAGCCGAGACATAGACAGGTGTATGTCTGTCTGAAACCGTCAAAGTCAACTCTTTGCTCGCTGTGATGCAGTTCCGTCTTCAGAAGGATGGCACACAGGCACACACCCACACTCCTCCAACTGTCTGATATATAACACACGCTGCAGGAAACAACACAAGCTCCTGACAGCTTCGGTTCTCTTCTGCGAACCAAACTGATTTACATGGAGTTTATCTATCCGATGGATTAAACAAGCTTCAGCATATTTCTGTCTGATTCGTTGAGTTCAGTTTTAAGATTATTGTTTATTGTTCTAATTTTCTACTGATGATGTAGAACTTAAAAAAACAACATAAAATGAAAAAAAAACCCTCGAATCAACCCAGTGTGTCTTGATAAGTTTACCTGCTGGAGCAAACGGTATCTTGGGCTCCAATTCTGACAGGTCAGCGCTCATTCTTTTGCTGTCGGACGGTGCCAGACACTGTGTTCGTGCAGGCAGACTCTCAAAACTGCCTCCTCGAGAAAGAGGAAGGCTTCTTAACGTGTCTCCCTGAAGGAGGAAAACAGATGCATCATTTGGTGATACAATCACTTCAATCATTTATATCAGAACAAAAACACTGCAGGGTTTCTCATGGTAGGAAAAATGAATTTGCCTTGGGCTTGAAGTGAGGCGCAAACTGAGGCGTAATCTTGATCGTGTCATTGCTTCCTTGAGAGTCACTGTGCTCGACATTTGCCTCGCTTCTACTGCTTGTGTTGGTGGTGGTGGTGTAGTCCACATAGGAACCTGTAATTTCACAAATAATAATCAACACATTGAACAATTACTGTGGTATTTTTACCTGAAGTGACATTGAACTTGAAAATAATTAATAACAGTGTGATTATTTGTCATGTGGCTGGCCAAGCCAGCCATTGTTCACTCGGCTGTAATAAAGCCACAGCAACAAGCTACCCTCGACATGAAATGACTGTTCATACAAACAAACTGTGAAACTGGATTGACAACATCCAGGTGTTTGAGATCTTCTACCTGTACTTGTTGCAGAGTTGCTTTGTCCATCATCTGAATACTGGTATGGATACTGCAGAGGTTCATCAGAGCCTTGGAAGTACTGGAAACAACGATCAGAAAACAGAAGAATTAAATAGTGGATTTTAAAGGCTTTAACATCTCTGACCACTTTGCTTTCTGCTCTCCTGCTGGTAAATTTATTTGAAATACATGAAACGCCTTGTAGAGTATCTGGTTCAAATTACCCTCATTAGATGAGTCATTATCTTCACAATCTCCTCCATAGAGGGGCGCTGGGATGGGTCTTTGGACCAGCAGCGGGTCATCAGGCTCTCGATGGGCTTGGGTAAATTTTTGATTAACGGGGGTCTCGTGCCTGGAAACGAAGAGATCACATGCAATTAAAAGGAAAAACACATCGGACCAATCGAGCAGAGGGAGAGGACGCTCAGAGATTTCAAACGAACAGACACACAAGCAATGTGTCTCCTGCAGAGGTCATGGGTGCCTGTGGCATCAAAGCTGTTACTGGAAACCAACGGACTGTGTTAGTGCAAAGCCTCGTGGAAACCTCTCTCTCTATCTGACTTTTCCTTGTATATCATTCTTTTCCTCCTTGGATCTTTACAGATTCTTCTTTTCTAACCTATCCCTAAACCTAACTGACATAGCCTGGAAATCCAGGTTAAGTTAACAAGTGATAGACCAATGGGTGCATATCAAACTACTGATGCATTTGTTTGTTTAATCATTTAGTGGCCCTGACACCAACGACGACACCAACACCAATCTTTGTTGTGTACACTGTCGTCATCCTGTTAAGCCCTGCCCACAGACTCTGCACACAGCTTCTGGATTTCTCCACCGGTGTAGCAGGTATTAAAATTTGCTCTGCTCAGTGATAATTCTGCACCCTAATGACATGTATTGTTGTCAGTCGGAGAGTATTCTCCATCCATCTCCATCTGAATGAAGTGTGGACAGTGTTACATCCTCGATCTTTTCACTCACCATTGTGCACAGCCCACATAATGCGGAACGCTGGTCCTCCAATTTCATCAAAGGGCTTCCTGCGTGTGATCACCTCCCAGAGAATGATTCCCCAGCTGAACACATCACATTTCTCACTGTAATTGCTGCCTGTGAGCAAAGAGGAAGCAACATTTATATCCTTTTCAAACATGGAAAAAAAGAAATGCTTCATATGATGGAACTGACCATTAACACGAACTGTGTGGCACATCTGAGATAAACACAAACCTTCAGAGAGCCTTTATCACATTGATATTCACTCTCAGAGGGGAGGCAGATGAAAATAAGAGGGTAATTTTAACAACAAACAGCTCCTGTGTTGCTTAATTACCAGCTCTATTATTGCAGAATGAAAGTGTGCATCACATACCTTTTTTAAAGTTGCTGCCCTGAGGCGTTTTGTTTGATTTTAGCACCGACACTCAAGAGTTCATTGAAAGGTCAGAAGTGAGTTAACTGCAAAAGTGTCGAGTAAGTTCCCTCCAAAAAAAGATAATGACAACAGCTTAATTTGTCCTCATGCCTGCGTGTCCTCCCCTCGCCATAACATGTCCCATCATGGTTAATCGTCATGAGCACAAACCCAGCAAGGCTGACCAACAACGCAGTTATTAGACACAAACTAAACATGATACATTTCAACCTCAACAGCCATCTGATCACTCCTGATCACTTTGATAATAAAATAAAATATTGTCCCACAGCAGGAAAATTTAAGGCCAAAAAAAAGTCAGCATAAGAAATGTAGGACAAAAATTAGGAAAATAGTAAATGTGCAGTATTTACAGGTGAAACAGAAATATAAATAAGTCAACATATAAGCATACTGCACAAAATAATCAGAGCTATCCAAAGCCTCTGACTTCCTGGAACTCATACTTGCCTTCAAATACCTCTGGAGCCATCCACGCCGCACTTCCTTTGTTGTTGGTCATGTGGGTCTGAATGTCGCAGGCTGTTCCAAAGTCACATATTTTCAGCACGGTGCCACCAGCCACAAGTAGAAGACTACGTGGAAAGAAACGCCCATTAACACAATACCACTGTACTGGAGCACATAGCAAGTCGACAAATCAAGTTAATAAAAGTTCTATGTCGTCCCTCCTGACCGCCAGAGGCGGTGCTTAAGCACTGGATACATCTCCGTTGCGCAAGCGCATGTCGAGTACTAATATCAACAACGTCACTCGTGACCCCTGCGTGGACACCGGGAAGGTATATAAGCCGGTGTCCGCAGGAGATCAGCTCTCTCATTCTTCTCGCGAACGCGCAGCGAGTGCGTAACTTCTCTGTTCGGTAACCGCTGGTCGCGTGCAGCCCCGTGCCTCCGCGGCTGGAGTCACGGACTGACGTTCGTCCTCCTGAAGGCTGTGACCAGCGCTGTGTCTACGGACAGGATACGTGGATACGTGGATTATATACTTCGACATTCACGGGGACGACCGCAGCTGCTCCCCCACCACCGGGCCGGTATCCGCCGGATCGGAGCCGATCGGAGGCGGCTGCGCCCCACACGGAGCTGATCAGTGGAACGGCTCCATCAGCCGCTTCTTACCTTGTTCCCGACTGGCTCTCACCGGTGAGTGTCGGCCGATCGCGCTTCGTGCGTCCGGCCACCACATTGACAGTTAGAGCACAGCGCTGCTTTGATCATTGGCAGTTGGCCCACAGCGCTGCTTTGGGACATTGACAGTTTAGCGCACAGCGCTGCTTTGATCATTGGCAGTTGGTGCACAGCGCTGCTTTGGGACATTGACAGTTGACGCACAGCGCTGCTTTGATCGTGCTCAACCGCCTCAACCGGCTTTTACCTGCCGATCACCATGGAGCCTCATTGCGCTACCTGCATGGTTCCCCTCCATCAGGACGACGGCCACACTCAATGCCCGACCTGCCTTGGCGTCGACCATCTCAGGTCTGCTCTCACGGTGTCATGGTTGTCAGTTTTCTTTGTGTTTTGTTTTCTCTTCCCTCTGTGTGGCAGTGGAGGTGTGGCCAGACTGATTGAGGAGCAATCAGTGCACCTGATCCTGATCAGTGCACTGATTGCTCCTGCTCTTAAGCTGCACTCTGGCTCCACCCCACTGCCAGATTGTTTGTGCTCCCATGCCTTACTCTCCAGCCATTTTCTCCCGCGTTCGTTACCTGTATTCCGATTATTCTCGTTCTCGTTTATTCATCCCGCCTTTCGGTGCGCTTTCTGTTTTCGACTCTCCCATTTTTGTGGAGCAATTTCTGTTTTCGTGTTTTCTTCCTGCCCTAGTGGCTTCGTTTTCTTTCCGCATCGTTTGTCTCCTGCCCGCTCGCCACGGTGCAGTGATTTTCTGTTTATCGGCTGATTTTGCGTTGTTGTTTTCTCTCGTTTGTTTATTACCTGCTTGTGCAATAAACTGTTTATCGGCGCATCCTGTTTCACCGTGTGAATTCTCCTGCGTTTTGGATCCTATTAAAGAACCTTGGGCTCACACCCCATAACACACGGATTATGCCTGTATGAACTGCAGACTTATGTCTACGGAGATGAGACTGTCCAGGCTGGGCCGCGTCGACCAGCCGCCTGCGGACG